>BPLQ01006288.1:0-49548 GCA_021605075.1 Caerostris darwini | reverse complement strand
TTCAGAAATCAAAATTGTATACAAAATGAAAATTGTGATGTTCAGAGCATTTCAACTGTTTAAAAAAAATATTAATATAACAGAAAGCCTTGCTTGACAATTAAATCAATACTGAAAAAAATAATTATTCCATGGAAAAAAATACATAATATAAAGTTAATTAAAATTTTGTTATTTCAATGTTCACTTAAATGTAGTATTAAAAGTTGGCAGAAAAAAACTTTTTTAATGAAAATTAAAAATTAAGATAATATTTCACTATGAAATTAAAAAAAAAAAGAAAAAAAATTATTTTAAAGATCGGTCATTTGGCAGTATTAAAATGATATTTTTTGTGTAACAGGCTGAGGACTCAGAAGCGACGGAACCAAGCTGATCGGGCCACAGACAGTTGCATCAAACCGCTTCTGCGTGAGATGGGGTGGAAAAGAATTTATGTTCGACTTTGCTGTTGGTATTCTACAGTTTTTGTAAGACAGTAATTATTTAAAATTATAATAAATAGTATAGTAATAGAAAGTTAATGGCACAACAAAATTTGATTATTATTGAATACACATATCTCCCTTAATTAAATTTTTTACATTACTGTTGTTTCATAAAATAAATAATTGCTGTGGGTATTCTCGTGAAATTAGTATTGCACTACGATATTTTTTGTTCTGTTATCAAAAACTAAATGGAAAGTTGGAAAGAAAATCTGATTATAATGAAAATAAATTGCATGAACACGGAAAATCATATATAGATATCAAAATAAACTATTATTTTTTTTTTTTTTGTAAAATAAATATCTTTATTTCTTGATATTATCAGCAAATATAATACGCAGTGTCACTTGTTTTCACTAGACTTAATATTAATATTATACAAGCTTTACGCAGTTTAAATAACTTTGGAACACCATGAAATAATGTTAAGTTGTTATAATTGATACCTCTTATTTTATAAAGAGGTTTTCAAAATTATTTTACCCAATATCAAGACAGAAAATTCGTCTAGTTACTTGAACTCAACTTTAGACATTATGTGTGCATTAATAATCACGTAAAAAAACAAAAATTTAGCTTTAGATAAAATTAGTTTAAGTGCATATTATATTATTATTTCAAAAGAAGATAGATAATGAGGATTAGGAACATCAGAGGTAATAAGAAAACAGGAAACTGCATCATAACTCACTATGGGAAAACAAAGCGAATGCTGTCATTTAAAATATTAAAACGAATGATTTAAAAACTTCCGCTGCAGCTTCAATGTAGATAAAGAAATTAAATTTCAAATATAATTTCACGCTGAGTGGTGTCTAATTTGTAGAATAATTACAAGTAAATTTTGAAAAGTTATAATATATAGTAGATTATGATTTGAAAAATTTTACATATTTGTTGCTGAAAAAGTTTTTTTTCATACTATAGGCTAGTTATTTTGTAAATCGATTTTAAAGAATCACAAGAGATTATAATTTACATGTTTCGTGTATTTATGAAAAATAAAATTGAACAGCTAATTTAGAACATAAATTCAATATAGTTCTTTCTAATGCATTTTTTTAATTTAATTATTATTTTGAGCAACTCCGTTTATTGGAATTACCTTTATTATTAAAGGATAAATCCCTTCTGAATTTCCATTTATGCAGACAAGAATTATAGGTTAAATCGTACTATTGTTTATTACTACAACAAATGCTACTACTAAGCCCTATTAATGTTTACTTTTGTTTTTTGTGGGCAGAAAAGATATAAATAGATCATGAATTAATTATTCTTTTGTATTTTTTGAATAAGTTATTCATTGTATTATTTTACATGAAAAAGATTAGTATTTTAACTCTTCTCAACTCTAACTCAATGTGAGGTATGAAAAAACTATGCTGAAAGTATACTGAAAGCATTCCATTTGTAGTTTGTATCAACTTCTTGTTTGTTGAATACTAAAAAGAATAATTTCAAAGAATAAAATATTCTCTTTCAAACGCACATTCTTGAAAAGAAATAAAATAATATATAAACACATGAAATGAGATACAAAAATGTTTAGATAAAAAATTAAATATTTTAAAATTAATATGGATTAAAAAACCATATAAAATTATTCAACTTGCACGAGAAAAAGCAAAATATAATTAATATAAGAATTCATACATTTTATTTAATTTATTAAAATAATTTCTTTAAAAATGAAAATCCTCGAGATTTAATACTGCAAGTTCAATCAAGTTAGTTATGAAGTTACCTATAAATATTTTCACTACTTACGTTCAGATTTATACTGTTAAAAATGGTACTATGGTAGAGATTTCGGATTAGATTTACTCTAGAATTAGAAAAAACAAAAACAGTTTGCAACTATGCAAAAATAAATAATTATTAATTTAATTGTTTCAAATCACCATATAAGAAAGTGTTAATGAAAGTTATTTAATGCTTAATATACCTTAGTATAAAAAATAAAAAAATTAGCATTTCATGCATAATAAGTCAAAATTTGCAGATTAAAATTTATTTTCACCCTTTCTCCTGATTTTGAAATTTGAGTATTTTATATAATATCGCTCTCTTCCGATGTATACTATTTTCTATACAACTATAGCACTTAGATTTAATTTAATTATATAAATATATAATGAATTTAATGTGTCGAATATGGACATTAAAATTGACTTTTTTCAGCTTAACACCTACTACATTAACTTAAATGCTTAATTTAAAAAACATAAAAACCTTAATCATGGAAATGCTTATAGAAGTAAAAAAATAAAATATTAAAGAAATAAAAAGAACTTTGATGATGAATATATTCATATTGTACATGTTCCATGCATTTTTGTGCTGTAACAAATTACAGTTGTAGCTTTAGATTTCATGCATATTTTCATTGAATAGTCCTCTTAAGAAAATGTAATTTATATTTAATGTATCGAAACACTTTTTATAACATGAGTTTCAAACAGTTAATTATTTGAGTTAAATATCCTGGCAAAAAAAATCTTCATTTATTATTTCATTTTGATAGATTTATATTGTTTATTTTTTAATTATTAGAAAAGTAAATATTTAAGTTATGATAATGAACTAATCAACCCTTACTTATAAAATAAAAAATAAAAGTGAATTTTGAATTTTTTCATTTTCAAAAAAAAAAAAAAAAAAAAAAAAAAAAAAAAAATTATGTATGCATCCAAAAACATCTCAATAAAAGCACGTCCACTTATTTAAAAAAACTGTACTTTTTTTATTAAATTATTTGCATTTTAATTTAAAATATATTTGTAATCCATCAGAATTATTTTTTAATATTTAATTGTTAAACATTACTTATAATTATTAACTTTCCGTACATTTTTATATTAATATTGAATATTTTAAAAATTTAATTTATAGATAATATTAGTTTCTTATTTACATTTTACCACATTTCTTATGTTATTAAATTTTTAAATTAATACTGTATTTTATAAGAATTTGATTTCAAAGATAATATTAGTTACTTATATACTATCACTTTTTTAATTTTTTAACTAAGCCTTTTTATACAAAATTTCATACACTTTTGTCATGAAACTTACAGCTTGTATCATTTTCCTGGAATTCAGCAGTATTATTCTTTTTTTGTATACGATATTTGAATTGCACAAATTTATGAATTTTTTTAATAAAATTACAATTTTTAAATATATACATATAATAAAACTAAATATATTTAAATTTTTCTTAAATGGAATCCATGGTAATTCTATTAGTTATTGGTGGCCTTTATTTTATATTTTTAATGAAACAATCTTTCTTATAATTTTCAATATTTTAAAATATAAAGTAGAAAAAATTATTCTTATAGAATGTGCCATATTCTCAATAAAAAATTCCAATTTAGAAAAATAAATTATGTTTAAAACATATTTAATTTTTATATCAATTTTACAATTAATAATTATTCTTTTATTTAACTTTTTATTTGTATAACCCGAAATTATTATCTGCATACATTTTTAAAACAGATATTTTTAACAGTAGAATCTATTAAAATTCGTAAATTTGATTAAATAGTTAATAAAGAAATAATTTGTGATTTAAAAGATAATAAAAATCTTTGAATTCGTAACAATGTTATTAAAGACATAGAATATTAGAAAGAAAACATTTTTGTAACGAAGGTGATATAAAGAATTAGAAACATTTAAACGAATGCATTAAAAATAACTTTTTAAAACTTTAAAAATTATAAATTATGTACATTTAAAAAATATACCTTAAAAGACTCTCTTTAAACATGATAATAAAGAAAGATAAATGGATCAAATCTTATTTCTGCACAATAAAATTTTTATTTGTGTAATTTCTGCATAATACAGAAAAATACAGATGCAGACTGAATTGAATAGTACAGGAAAATGGAAAACTATCGATGAGCTTTCGTAATATAGCAACACTTAATAAAATACTTCACTACAAGTGCATTTTTTTATCTTTTACAGATAGAAGATTCAAGCAGCATCAAATCGCCCGCATTTGTGTCAAGATATCAACAGGTGAATGAGGCAACAACAAGTGGATGAAGCAGCGAAGGAGACGAACGGCTCAGATGCCAAGCTGCAGCTATATCCACCAATCGATATAGTTGAGAAGGCCATTAAGAATGTTGCAGATTTTAGAATTACATTTTTCGTCCTTTGTTATATCGCAAAACAGAAACATAATCACGTCTCTGAATTAAATATGTTTAATACGTTCTCCTACAATTTTGTAATTTTATGTTGTTAAGAATTTTTATTATTATTGAATACATAAGTTACTTTTTTTACAATCACGACTTGTTACTTTATCAATATGGTATTATTAATAATTGCTGTTTCCATTCGTTTATGAAATTATTTGTTTTGCAAGATATTTTATTGTCATTGAAGAATTCACATTCATAGGAGGAAAATGAAATTTCTTTTTTGGCATAAATATGTAAAGTATGGAAAAAATTATGTAAATAATATATATGTAAAAATCATTTCTTATGTGATTATGAAAAATTAATAATCTTCTTGTGAAATAAACACTTTATGATCACATTCTTTGATTTTTTTTAAGTTATCATAAGTTCAACTATACTCATTCATTTGTTTTCCGTAAAATACTAGCAATATGTAAGCTATTTGTAAGCAATATGTATGCAGCAAAACTTATGAAAATTTATTTCTGTCTCTTTATTCAAAGTCATGTTTTATAGCACAACTGTATCATTATAGCAGAATTATAATAATCAAATTTCTTCAATTTAATTAAAGTGCTCATCGCCTTTGTCACAAACAAAATCCTGAGCTTTTCAATGAATAGTTAATAGTCTTATGGAATTTTTAAGTAAATTATATTTTCCAATAAATGTTTATCGTAAAGAAATAGCATTTATTTTCATTTAAATATAAAATTTATTTATATTTATATTCATTTAATTTACCATTGATTAATATTTTATTTCAAAATTAACATATATTTTCATATTTTAGCAAAGAGAAAACAAGACAGCTTGGTTTAAAGGAAAAAATACATTTTTAGCTTAATTAAAAGATATAAATTGTCAAAGAAAGACAAATTGTCAAGAAAGAAACATTTTCTTTATTCTCTCTTTTCATCTGACAGAACAGTAAATATGTGAAAAACTTGTTAAGTCAATGCAGTATATATAACCTTAATATAAGATCATTTAATAAGTGTGTATCCCCAAATAATGCTCAAATATTAAGAAAATTGCTTTCAAGTTTAAATTTTTGCTAGAAAGAATTTATTAAATAATATATGTAGTATTAAATATACAATAAAGCAGTTACCAAAGAGATGGCCATTTTAATAAAAACATATAAAAAAGCTCATTCCATAGAAATTAGTTATTAAAAAGGATTTTTTAAA
This sequence comes from Caerostris darwini, assembly GCA_021605075.1. NCBI lineage: Eukaryota > Metazoa > Arthropoda > Arachnida > Araneae > Araneidae > Caerostris > Caerostris darwini. The sequence continues at coordinate 43,651 of BPLQ01006288.1, read as the reverse complement.
TATTATTATTCTTTTCAGTGATAGATGAAGATTTAAAATATTAAAAACTTTTAAAAAAATTACTATTTTATTTGTGCAGTAATGGACAATTTTTGAAGAATGAAGATTTCCTATTAATATTCATTTATTTTATTTGAAAAAGTGATTATAATATGTTTTAAAGTGTTGATGTAAATGTTTGATTTATCTTCAGTACAAATTAAACAAGCTGGGTAATTTCAAGGTGCTATCAAAAAGTAAAATTGATTCTAAATTTTGAGACAGAATATTTTCAGAGTTATTTAATGCAAACGAATTTTGAAAACTTTTTTTTTGTTGTTGTTGTTGAACGATTGTAATCCAGATATTCATTGTGTTTTTCGTCTTTGTCTTTAAAACGGTTACTTTTATTCTGTGTTCATTACACATACTTATTGAAGATGTGCTCATTCTATTTTACTTTCAACTAGCTCAGGTGCACCCTTTTTTTATAAAGTGCTGTATTTCGAAAAGGAGTGAGCACATTTAGAATAGTTGTTAATGCTTAAATAATATTACAACAATTTTATTGATCCTGACTCAAGAATCAAATAAAAAACATCGTAGACTTTTAAAAGCATTTTTGTCAAAAGTAATTCATTCTAAAATGCATCATGAGACAAAGTCAGGTTCTCGGCTCTTCGTATTAACTCAATATTAAAAAAAAAAAAATTTTAATTTTAGAAAGATTTTTATTTTCTGATATACCTGCCATGAAAATTTAAAAGACGTCAATAAATTAAATATCGTAATGTCCATATAAAAATAATTTTCTTTCTAAGTTCATTTGATTATTTATTTATTTTTGTTGTTTCCTTTAGTTATTGATGGATCATCTTTTGGTTGAAATCAATTTGTAATAATTAATATCAGAATTAATATTACTGCTAAAGTAGTTCAAAGAAATATTGGATTAAGCTTGTTCTCAATGCACCTGCTACCTTCATCTCTGCATCAGTAACACAGATACAGCTGTAGACAGAGCCGCGGCGCTTTTTCTCTTCCGAACGGATTTTGTCTGAGAGAACCAGTTTCATGACCATACTGGAAATATTGTATAGGTTCAGGGTTGATGTACGTTCTTCATTAATATTTTTTTCCGATTATTGTACAATTTATATTTGTTTAATTATTTAATTTGCTTTTTATTTTATATTTGGCGATGACTTATCAATCGTAATATTTAGTGAATAAATGTGTCCAGTTAATTGAAAGGTACAAAATTATTTATACTATTCCTGATAATTCTAAAGATAAGTAATTAAGATTATTAAACTTTAAATTCAAGTTACATCATAAGCTTATGAAACATTACATCTCTAATGAAGAAATCTTTTAAAAATAGTATGTCAATTAGTTTCCCCTTATTTCTAAAACCATATGGCAGTCATAACAAAGATGATCACGTCTCTTAGATATATAACGGAGTGTTTTAATATAGCTAGCAAGAATATAAAAGAAAGTTTCCCTAAATTTAAAATTATGCATATATATACACTATTGGCCATTAAAATTGCTACCCCAGGAAGAAATGCAGATAACAAAATGATATTTATTGGTCAAATATATTATACTGGAAATAACAAGTGATTAAATTTTTAAGAATTTTTGGTGAATAGATCCTGAGAAATCAATCACCTCTGGCAGAGAACAGCAATCACCTCTCGCAGTAATAACAGCACTTATACGCCTGGGCATTGACTCAAACAGCAATTGGATGGCATGTACAGAGATGGGTGCCCATGAAGCTTCAACACGATGCCACAGCTCATCAACCGTAGTGGCTGGCGTATGGTGACGAGCCAGTCGCTCGGCAACCATAGAACAGACGTCTTCTATTGGTGAGAGATCTGGTGAACGTGGAGGCCAGGTCAACAGCCGAACATTTTCCGTATCAATAAGGGTCCCTACAATACCGGCAACATGCAGTCGTGCATCATTCCGCTGAAACGTAGGGTTTCGCATGACTCGAATAAAGGGTAGAGCCACGAGTCGTAACACACCAGAAATGTAACGTGCACTGTTCAAAGTGCCGTCAAGGCGAATAATAGGTGCCCGAGACGTGTATCCAATAGCACCCCATGCCATCACGTCAGGTGATGGGCCAGTATGACGATGACGAATGCGCGCTGTCAACTTGCATTCACCACGATGCAGCCAAACGCGGATGCGACCATCTTGATGCTGTAAACAGAACCTGGATTCATCTGCCATTCATGCGCCCAGGTTCGTCGTTGATCACACCACTAAAGACGCTCCTGTCTGTGATGTAGCGTCAATGGTAACCGCAGCCATGGTCACCGAGCTGAGAGTCCATGCTGCTGCCAACGACGTCGAACTATTCGTGCAGACACTTTTTATCTTGTAAACGACCCCAATTTTTGACTCAGGGCTCGTGACTTGACTGCACGATCCATTAAGGCCATGCGGGTAACATGCCTGTATTTTCTGCTGCTAGTGATAGGGGTTGTTGAGATTCAGCACGGCATTCCGTTTTATCGTCCTGAAAGCATCGATTCCATATTCTACTAACAGTCGGTACGCTACAATTTGACCTTTATCAAAGTCAGAAACATGCTGGTATGCATTTGTGCTTCTTACACGAGGCATCACAACAACTTTTCACCAGGCAACAACTTTCAACTGCAATCTGCGTATGAGAAACCGGCTGAACAATTTCCTTATTTAAACACATTGTAGGTGTCGCTACCAATGCCTGGTTTGTCTGAATGCGCTGAAACGTTAATTATTTGCATATCACTGCACCTTCTTCCTGCCTTTTAAATTTCACGTCTGTAGTATACGCCTTCTTGGTGTAGCAATTTTAATAGCCAGCAGTGTATATATACATATATATACATATTACTCAACTTAACAGTGTGATAAGAAAATTAAAATATAATGATATAACGAAAATAATTAAACGATAGTGAGTTTTCAACACCATGACTCTAACACGTTTCAAAATTAACAACAATCAATTTTAGTTATTAAATATACTAGCTTTAGTGGACTTTTTATTATTAAGTGAAACAGATACTAAATCTAATTCAAAGTCATTATAGTTCAATGAAAATTCGACTAATACATAAAACAAAATCCCACTCAAACATTATAATTTAGAACTTTTTAAAATTAAGGAAAACTCCAAATGTAGAAAAATAAAATAACAGAAGAATTATATTAATGTAGGGAGGGGGGCGAATAACGCATGTCACTACGAAAATCGGCGAAAATTGTGTAACAAAAAAGGTAATTCCTCTGTCTATTGTCCCCAATACCTAGCATGTCTTTTCCTCGATCGCCCATCCTTTAAAAAACCCAGAGGGGTACTTCAGATGAGGCCCATTCGGGGCCAGTGAGCTCCATCAACTCAATTACCTAGAAAAAACAACAGTTGACATTCAAATTTCGCATTTCTCTTTTAACTATAGTTGATAGAAATTTCTCACTTTCTGATGTCCAAGAGAGAGATGGTCCAAGGTAAATTTAAGTAAAATTATACCCAATTTGAATTATATGTATATGTATACGTGTGTGCAAATTTTAAATTTAGTTAGTAATTCGTGATAATAATCTTACTTTTGTTCTGATCCAAATCCACGCACCTCCTGTACGAAGCTCATAGATCCCCACATGGATTAAGAGAATCTGTGGTTTACAATAATTTTTTAACAATTTGTTTATAATAAATACTGCTATGGTAAGGGTTACGGGCAAAATGCGTCGCGTTTATTTTGCTATAATATATTTTTCTTGTAAAAAACAGCACTCCATAATTAAATTTTAATTCTTTATAAGTAACTGATATGCAGGTTATTCCCAAATTCAAGTTGACCATGAATTCAAATCTTGAGTGAATTTTGGGACACTCTATGCAAGATGACATATTTATAAGTAATAAAATTCTCACAATTCCTTATTTGAAACAAAACATATGATTCTACATCACATTTCATAAGTAATTGTTTAAATCAACCGTATTCAAACTTCTTCAATTTATGGGAGTCAAATTCCTTAAAAAATAAGTGTTCTCAAAAGTATGGTATATGAAGAATATTATTTTATTTGTGAAAAAATAAATAAAATTACTAAGTATTATTAACAGTTATTCGTGAAACACTTGAAGCAATTAAATGAAAAATATCTTTAATAATTTTTATATAGATTTTTGGCTTATTTACAAAGAAAACGTATCTCATTTTGTCAAGATTTCCTTTTTTCTAACTAAGGAGATAAAAGGGTTCGTGTACTTAAGCAAACAAGAACGGAATTTAAGAGGCAAAATTCTTGAGGATATGTCATTAAAAGGAACTGTGAATATCGCTTGTAAGGGCTCATTTACCGATGAGTGCCCGCTGGAGACTTTTACGAATACATTTTATATCTCACAGTGGTGTTCAAAGAAAGAGCCGTAATAAGAAACACATCAAAATCAATGCATGAATTGGGAGAAATGATATGTGGATTCCCTTTTGTAATTATTGCTAAAGATCTTTGGCAAAAAAAATATTGAAATCCTTCTCCCACTCAAAAGGACTATTAACCAAGAGAAATAGCTTTTGCATTTATATTCAATTGTAAATAAGAATTTGAAATATAAATTTCATTTAATAATACAAATAATAGATCGAAGAAAAAGAAATAAATGAGAAAATTGCCATAATTTCCTTCCATAGTCATACTAAATGCTATAATAGCAATGTTTAAATGCTAAGTTTTTGATAAGAATTTTTTATTGTTCCTATCATTCTATCATTCTATTGTTCCTTTAAATCATTCTTATTGAAATCGTCATAAATATTGAAATTTGTTGAGTGAAGTGTGATTTCAATTTAGTTAGGAATTGTACTAAGAAACAGTTGAGAAATATTTGCATTTTTAAATCTGAAATATATGGATGGGAAAGATATCTTTAACCAAAAACTTTTAGAAGTTGAGAGGCATTCAGAATTCAAGACATTGTATAAATCGTGTTTACATTTTGCTTTTCATTACGAAATAGGAATCAGCCGCCGTAGCGTTAATTTCCACTTTAGATTGTTTCATCAGCTCTTTCCTTACTTGTCAAAAATGGTGTATATATCTGGAACTTTTTGAACTCTTTATCACTCCACGTTTGAACTTCGGTGCAAGAACTTTCTCCCCCGTACTTCAGAAGTTCGTTGATGATAGACGAGGGGTTTTTGTGTCTGTATTTCTAATATTATTTTTGTGTGTCACATCATTCTTGTTATGCGTCCAATAAAAGCATTTAGGAAATATTTGATTGAACTCACTACATCCCGTCCTTTTGGATATATCATTCGTACAGTTCGTTGGACTAGAAAGGTAGGAGAAACTTTGGACAAAATTTTCTAGTTTAGCGGATTGTTTTGGTGAGGTAAGATTTGGCACCCCTGTCGGGATTCGAGTTAGTTAATATTTAGTCAAGATACTTATAATTTTGAAATGTCGAATGACGAAAATTGTAAAAATAAATTGCTTGTTTAAAAAGAAACACGGTGTTTCTAGAACATCCCTTACAAAGATTTTAACAAAACTAGAATCAGAACTATTAAACAAGGAAGAAATAGATGTAGATAAATTAGAAGAATTAGTTGAAATGTTAACAACATCACTCTTTGAAAGAAATAGATAATGAATTAGAACCTCTTTACGAGGAAGACGATATTGAAACTGAAATTCAAAATACAGATAAAAAAGTTGCTCTTTGGAAATTTCGTGCCAATAAAAAAATTAGCTTGTTAAAAAAGGAATTGTGTGAACATGAATGCGGAACACATTCCGAACAAAGTAAACAATTAAATGAGTCGAAACAAGTAGATAGCGTACGAGTAAAATTACCGAAATTAAGTATTTCAAAATTGTATGGTGATATAAATCAATGGCTAACATTTTGGAATAGTTTTGAGCCTGCCACTCATAATAATGATTTATTAAACAAAAATGATAAATTTAGTTACCTTAAAGCCTATTTAGGTGGTAGTGCTTTGAATACTGCTGAAAGTTTTTCTATTTCTGCTTCTACATATTCTGCAATTAATTTGTTAAAGGAAAGATTTTGAAAAAAAGATTTATCGACACATACTTATATGAATAATATTTTAAACATAAAACCATTAAGAAATTCAAATGATTTTGTGCTTTTAGAAAATGTTGTGATAAAATTTCAACTGAATTAAGAAGTTTAGAAAAAATCATTTGCGATAGATCGTTTTGTTTTAGATTTAAAAACGAAAAATTATTATACTGTTCTATGTCCAACAATTTTAACAGCCCTTCCCCAAGATATTCTTTTAGAATTTAATAAAATTGAGAATGAAAATGCTTATAATAATATAGAAGAATTACTGAATTTTTGTAGCTTTGACCCTGAGATCAAGAGAACACTCAGCCATGATGAGCAACAATTTTGTCAACACTTCTGATTTTCGACCCCTGCCGAGTCCCCTTTCGCCTCTGTATAGAACAGGGATGGGCAAACTTTTTGGTCGCGGGCCAAATATCGAAAAAAAAAAGTTTGTCGGGGCAACATAATTTTTTTTAAAATTTTAAAACCATATACAAGTATTACAATTTAAATATGTTAATGAGATATATGAAATTGCGATGTCATTTTTAAAAGTTCCTTACATTGATGTTCGAAGTGAGATGAACTGATTCTAAAGAACAAGGCTAAATGCTCATCTGTCAGTCTACTGAAATAATTCTTTCTAAGATTCATAGTTGAAAATACTTGTTCACATATATAAAATGAAGCAAACATAGCACTGATTTTTTGGGCGTGAGAAATTAAATTTGGGAAACTTAATTTCGATAATTATTTCTAATACTCTACATACTACATATTTAGAAACAACTGCTTGAGATGATTATTAGATTACAACTCAATTAATTCAACCTGCAAATCTGACTTCACTGCTTCACAATTTACTTTCAAAGGCATGGTAAAAATATTCAATTCAGTTTGAATGGCATTTAAATCTGCTTTCGAACTCACAATGCAGTTTTTCCATGCCATCTTCATAATTTTTAAGCTTCTTTTCATTTACTGAGGATATTGAATTTAACATCGGGAAATAAAGCATTCAATAATATTAGAACTCTTGCCAGAAGAAAAAGCTGCTGGCTGGAGCTTAAAATGCGCAGAGTCTGCCACATGTGAGGTCTAATTCACCTATATTGGGTTCCCATATGTCTGCTCCCCGAAAAAGAGATAACGCTTGTTGGCCGCAATCTACAGCTATAACTAACAAAGAACTTCCGCTTTTAACACTTCACCGATTGAAAGCTGTTTGTGCTATTTATGTTTTGTAGAACAAAAATAGAGAAAGTAAAAAGATCGCCAGTCCTTAAAAAGAAAGAAAAAAAGTAATATTTAATCAAAGTAGAAAAGGAGATGGATATATAATATATAAATATATATTTCTTTTAATTTGCCTCGGACCGGCAAATTAAAATTCTATCCGCAGGCCGTAGTTTGCCCATCCCTGGTATAGAGTAAACAACCACGGCTCAACAGGAAATAAATTAACCAGGGAAAGAATTCCTTCGGCTGCAGAGTTGGTTTCCACCAATGTTAAAGAAAAGATAAATATACAACAACTTGTTTTTTTTTAGAGTTATCGGATCATCCTAGTTCTACTTGTGAATAAGCGATAAATTTGCCTATTGACGAAAGAAAAAAATATTTTGATGAAAAAGGGAGCTTCTTTTAAATGTCTAGAAATTAAAAAACATATTTTTCTATTTTGTAAGAGTAATGTAATTTGTTCCCACTGTTCAGGAAAAAAACAAATCAACAAACAAAACAACTTTTCAAAATATAAACAGAAACAAAATAATAAAAATGATGAACCTTCATGAAGTACTGTTCTTACCAATCAGTCATCTTTGAATGAAGTTTATTTGCAAATATTAATAGTTCTAATCAAGAATAAAATTGTAATTATTGATATCGGATCGCGAAGAAGTTATGTATCAAAATTTCTGCTGAAAATATGGGTTTTGATATGAAAGGAGAAGAATTGGTAACTCATGGGCTATTCGGAAGAACCGAATTGATATATTAAAATTTTTTTTTTTTTTACCATAATCGTTATTTGATACAATTAAGCAGTTTGGATAAAATAAATAATATTAAAGTAGAAGTGTTGGCGATTTTCTTTCGTTTTATTAAGACTACTCTCAGTTGATTTAGCATAGAATATATATATTAAATAACATTTTAAAACATTATGAGTCAGCGCTCGCCATCACCAACCTTCGTTGCTTACATCCATCCTTGTTCTTACCTAGGAGTCGACCACACCTAATTGCATTTTCTGTGCTGGTGGCGTCATTTATCATCATTTACATTAAAGAAGTAATGGATCAAAACAAAATTTGTGCATCAATTCCCAAACATTAAAAGTTCATACTGTATAAATGATTTGAATGATAAAAGAATATTTTTGAATGACATTTCGCCTAAAAGCAAAATTTGTTTACATGAACAAAATACTAATTAGGAATTCATACAGAAATATCTTAAATAAAATTATAATAAATATGTAATATATATTAAAATTAATAACTTAAATATCTTAAATTAAAAAATAAAATTCTGCAGAAATATCTTAAGATAATACTTGTCCTTTTTTTAAGACGAATAGTGAAACAAAAGCTAGTATTGTTGAACGTTTTCACAGATTACTCATGTCGAAATTAACAAAGCACTTTACAGAATATAATACCCAAACGTATATAGATGTAATAGAAAAATTAATCTATAGCTATAATCATACATGGCACAGAAGCATTAAAATGGAACCGTCTGCTGTAAACATTCATAATCAAGCCCAAGTATGGAAAAATTTGTACAATGATATAGTTGAACCAAATATAAAATATTCCTCATTCAAATTAAACGACAGTGTTCGTATCAGTAAATGGAAAGATAGATTTGAAAATGTTTGTAAAAATAACTGGTCCACAGTAATATTTACAATCCATCAAATTCCTCCCAGACAGCCTATAGTTTACAAACTAAAAGACTTAAAGGGTGAGGTTATCGAAGGTACATTTTATGACAAAGAAATTCAAAAAGTCACATATTCAGGGTATTATCCAATTGAAAAAATAATTTTAAAAAAAAGAAAAAAGATGGGAAAATAGAATATTTTGCAAAATTTCTTGGATATCCAGAAAAATTCAACTCAATGTGTTAGCAACGTAAAATGTTATAAATACTGATTCCGGATTTATATTTATTCATTTTAAAAGAAAAACGTATTTCTACTTGACGTTACCCTCTGATAGTTCTCTGCATTATTTTAGTAATAACAAAATTTCTAGTTTTGTCACACAACTCCCTTCACGGATCCCATTAGATGGAAAATGGGAAGTTGGATTAGACGAAATTATTTATCCTCACACTTGGTATAATGTAAATGAAACGAATAACATGTTCCGATTTGATCTTTTGGACGACAAATTAAGGTTAAGGTTATGACAGTTATCACCAGGATCATATGAAACAATACCTGATATTTCGAAAGCTATGGCTTCAACTTCTCATGAAAGTAAAATATATTTTAAATTCAATCCTCATACTAAACGGGTAGAAATAAAAACTACACACGGGGGTAAAGTTATACTTGAAAAAGGTTTATGTAGCATGTTAGGTTTTCAACCTCAAGTGATAGAAAATGTAAAAGAAAGTTCTTTTTTGGCAGATCCTCATATCCGAATTTCCAATATTTTATGTTTATAGTGATATTGTTCAGCCCGTAGTGGTAGTGACTGGCGTATGGTGACAAGCCAGTCGCTCGGCAACCATGGACGTGACGTTTGCTATTGGCGAGAGATCTGGTGCAGGCCAGGTCAACAGCCGAACATTTTCCGTATTAAGGAAGGTCCGTACAATACCGGCAACATTCGGTCGTGCATTATCGTGCTGAAACGTAGGCTTTCGCAGGGCTCAAAGAAAGGGTAGAGCCACGGGTCGTAACACACGAGAAATGTAACGTGCACTGTTAAAATGAAATACATGAAGAATAAATAAATTTCACGGAGTTTTTTATGTGTGTGTGTGTGCTGATCGTCTTCAGTTAGTAAACACGATCTTCCAAAGTCTGCAATTTTGATCGAAACTTACCAGCTAATCTATCTTTATTTTGTCTTCATCTGTTTGTGATGTTGTTATCCTTGTATCTAAATATTATTAATATCTTCTTATATTAATATATATGTCTTTGATTGCTTTAAATGAAAAGGCGATATGTCTACTGAGGATGTTGACACATTTGTGTAAGGATTTTAGGAAAACATATTTATAAGAAATTTATTTTCTACAACATTTAGTCTGATAGTCATTTTGTTGAACTATCCCATTGAATCTTGATATCCGAGATATAAGAGCTTACCTTGAAATGTCAACTCTGATTTTCTTCCTCTTGTCAATAGCAACCTTCCAGAGCCCCCCTAATGTGTTCGGTTGCAGCTTATAATGAGCTCCAAAATGAACAGTAATCCATGGAAGACACGTCAGGAGACTTAAGTGGGATGCATTTGAATAGAACAGCCTCGATTCCAGTATCATTTCTCATTTTTTCAAATATAGACCAGTGCATGTAGAGGTATGACTTAGTGGATCTTAACATAATGAAGATCTTTGGATGAATTCATGGGATGTCTTCTTTGAAAGTAGGTGTTAAAACATATTTCGGCAATATGACAGTAATTGTTTTCTACTTTCCTTATTTTAAGTTTAATAACCAGTATAAGTTCCAGTAACCAGTATTAATCATGAAACGTTTAGTAAAATTTTCCTTGGTTTCTTTGGACCAACATTTTTCTCCTCAAATTTGAATTTCCTTAAAAAAATTTAAAAGCATTGCTTTCATAATGTTATATTTTAACTAACAAAAAATGGAAAAAAAAAGTCCTTGTCGTCATAATCATTCCAGCATCACTTTATCATTCTCGGAAATGAAATATTTATAAATAAACACTTTACCAGGAATTTAAGATCTCATTTCGTCTTTCCTAATCCAATCAACAAGTAGTTTATTTTTCGTTACTTTTTCAACAAGTAGTCTATTATAGAAAATTTGAATTTCAAAGCATAATTATAAAAAAACAAACTTATTTTGATATTTTATCATAGTAATTACCACTATTATAAATGTATGTTTTTTATTTTTTTTTTTTTACAAAATAATAATTTTTTTCCCTTTTATAGAGTATTGTAATGATTTGTTACAGCTACATAATGCATTGTTATAATGTCATAAAACTAACTTTCTAATTAATTAAAAAGAAACTGTTAAAAATAATTTTTTTTTCTTCGCAATAGATAGAAAAAAAAGTAATAATTTCACAAAAAATCGCTTTTAGTGTTATAATGTTCTTAAGTTTTACTTGGAAATAAGCACATATATGTACAAACAAACATATAGACATACTGTTGTTGTTTCTTGTCCCACTTGGTTCACATCTAAGAGGTGAGCTGAAACGTTCGTAGGCTGACACATAGATGGTGCTACTAGTATTAATAAATTAAATAAAGTAATTATTAGTCCATATAATTTTTAGTTTGCCCTAACCTTCAAAAGACAAGTGTATAAATTTTACAGCTGTTACACTATTAGTATGTGAGTTGTTACTTTGAAAAAATGGATAAAAAGGAATTTCGTGTGTTAATAAAGCTTTACTTTTGGCGAAAAAAAATGCTACTAAAGCCAAGGCTTGGCTTGATAAACATTATTCGGACTTTGCAACAGGAAAATCAACCGTAGAGAAGTGGTTTGCTAAATTTAAACGAGGCGAAATGAGCACCAAGGACGATGCACGCAGTTGACGCCCTAAGAGGCTATTACCGACGAAAATATCAAAAAAGTCCCCAAAATAATTTCTGATAACCGTAAAGTGAAGTTGATTGAGATAGCTGAAACCCTAAGGATATCAAAGGTACGTGTTGGACATATCGTGAAGGAATATTTGGATATGCGGAAGCTCTGTTCAAAGTGGGTGCCGTGCGAGCTCACAATCGACCAAAAACAACAACAAATTGATGATTCTAAGCTGTGTTTGGAGCTGTTCAATCATAATAAACCCGAATTTTTGGGTCGATATGTGACAATGGATGAAACATGGCACCATCATTTCACACCGGAGTCCAATCGACAGTCAGCCACGTGGACTGCGCGTGAGGAACCGATTCCAAAGCTTGGAAAGACGCAAAAGTCGGCTGGCAAGGTTATGGCATCAATATTTTGGGATACACATGGTATAATATTCATTGACTATCTTAAAAAGGGAAAAACCATAAACAGCAACTATTACGTAGCGTTATTGGAGCGTTTGAAAGACGAAATCGCGGAAAAACGGCCTCATTTTAAGTAGAAGAAAGGGCTGTTTCATCAGACAGTGCACCGTGTCACAAATCAATGAAAACGGTTGCAAAATTGCATGAATTGGGCTTCGAATTGCTTCCGCATCCACCGTATTCTCAAGATCTGGACCCCCAGCGATTTTTCTTGTTCTCAGACTTCAGGAGTATGCTTGTGGACAGAAATTTCGCGCCGATGAAGAGGTAATCGCCGAAACTGAAGCCGATTTTGAGGCTAAAGACAAATCGTACTATAAAAATGGTATCGAAAAATTGTATGACCGCTATAATCGTTGTATCGCGCTCAAATTTATCAAAAAAAATAATTTTTCTATTCTAGCCTATGAATTTTTCAACTCACCTTTTAGACGAAGTCCACTAACCCGTATGGAATTACGGTTGAAGGGAAATGGGGCAGCTTCTGTTGCGATGGAGCATCACGTAGGTTGGGCTCCGTAACGCTGTACAGTCATATGAGACAAGGTCCTAAGGCGTAAAGTGGATTTCAAACCACTACAAACATCAATAGCCGAACCGAAACCTGTGGCGCCGAGTGCCAGAGAGCTAGACACTCGGAAATTCAGGCCCATAGACATACTTTTATGTTTTGTATATAAGTTATATCAGTGCACCTAATTTCTTAAAAAGATTTCAGATTGTTACGTAGTTTGAAACATTTAAAATTTTTCCCTAGTGTTTATTTTTATAACGGAGAAAGTAATTCCAAAATTTATCAGTAATAGAACAACATAAGAATAGAAAATATTAGGATAAAAATAGATTAAAATATAACCCATATGATTAATTGTAAGTTTTGAAATAGATTTCAATGCATTTAGATTACGATTATCTTCCAGTGAAAATATTGGTATGATAAGGAACTTTAATATTAAGTATTTACAAATATTATTCATACCAAAGCTTCATTCTCCCTTATATAGGAAGAAATATTTGTAAGTAATCAGATATGACTCAAAAACTAATGCGTACAAGTAATAACGCTGTCCTGTTGTTAAAACATGATAATAAATTTTCATTAATAATGTCATGATGTAAATGGTTATTTAGAGATCTCTAATGAATGCACATTATTCAACTAATTTATTAAAACAGCTTTCATATGGTGAATAAAATAAACAGCGTTGCTCCAAAAGAATTTATAGTGGAGATTAATTGCACTGTAACTAAGTGCATCTTGAATTTATTGCCATCCAATTCTTCAATTTCCCGAAGTAATTTCAACAATGACTTCTGTAACGAATGCGGAACAATAAATTTCACCTTTTACCAATAACTGAATCAAATAGAACAAGATAGAAGATGGCCTGCTTTAATTTACTTTTTTTTTATATGTACATGATGAAGACTTTTATCTATCTGAATGTCAGTTTTACAACTTTTTTTTTAATTAAGTGTGGTAATTAATGATGGCTAGTCAAACAATTTTTATGTGCAACTGGTATTGTAATGATTTAAATTACGTAAAGCACTAAGAAGTGTTGTATTACAATAAACGATCTTAAACATCAACAAAAATGAAAAAAATGTAGTTTTGCAACAGAGAAGCATTATATCAGCTTAGTAAAGTAAAATCATGTACTATTGTTCCAGATTGAATCTTTTTTGTGTGGCCCTCATTAATCTCAAGTGACATACATTTTTCAAACAAAATCATTAAAGTTTATTTTGTAACTTGTGCTTCTCCCTACACAATGGGAAGAGCGCCCCCCTTTTGTGTTCAAGGTTGGTTTGGTTTGGTTTGGTTTATCGCTCTGCGGTCATTTTATGCACACTTTGGGTTAGACCGGGGCCTACAGTTTAACGTGGATTCCAAACTACTGACAAGCATCCATTGCACAGCCAGGATTCGCCCCTACTACTAGATTGGATAGGAGAATCGAGTACCTTTGCAAGTAGTGCACATCTGCTCAGAATTCAAATATAATAAAACAAAGTATCTTAGAATTAGCAGGAATTAAAAAAAAATAAAGCAAACAGTTAATAGGAGAGGAAAAAAAGGTTAAGTGGAGGGAAACTAACTTGTACGTGACAATATAAGCAATATCAAAATACATAAATGTCCAATAGAAGCATATAAATACGTAAATACATAGCAGACATATAAACACACATATAATGGAAGTAAATAGAAAATATAGATAGATAATCACAAAAATAAAATTTTTTAAGGAAACAGAAAACATACGAACAACATTTGAAACTGAAGATCGGAAGTAAAGTTTGTTAATGCAGGGTAGAGTTTGATGTTTTCAGAAATGGAATTTGTTTTTCTTTTTTCTTTTTAACATAGTTCCGCAGTACTCACTGACAAGACAGAGGAGAGGATGATGGGAGATTTCTTAGAACTGGAGAATCATATTGCAGATGGGTCATAGAAGAAATTAGGGAGACTTGAGGTCATGATTCCATCCTGTTGTGTAATATGGATTATGGTATTTACCTTCGTTGTGGGCGAAGAATAGCTGAGTTTTAATTAAATTACTTTCATGGTTCTTAATATTTTAAAACAACTCTCTTGAAAGCTTCGCAATATGATCGTCTATTGATTCTATTTGTAGGTCATGATGCAACACGTCATTTCTAACGAACCAAGGAGCTCCCGTCGTTCTTCTAAGAATTTTATTTCGGATGACTTGGATTTTCTTTCTGTTTGTTTTTGCAGCAAGCCACCAGATAGGTGCTGCATAAGTCAGGATTGGTCTAAGGACTTGTTTGTATAAAAGGAGTTTGTTTTGTAAAGATAAAGTAGAATATTTTCCTATTAACGGCAAGCTAAGATATAATTTGTTCCAGCATTTTGTCTTCATGGTGTGGAGATGTTTCTGGAATGTTAGTTTGCTGTCGAGAATTAGGCCGTCTTGATTGACCCAATCAGTCCACAGAAAATATCTTCATATGGAGATCTATCATGACCTTTTCTAAAATGGGGGCTTTACTTTTGTCTGTATTGATAGAGATTCTCCATAGTGCAAACCCTTCCAGGAAGTCAAGGAAATTTTGAAGAGTTCTTGTCACGAATCTGATAGTAGTTCCCTGAAACAGGGCTGCTGAATCGTCAGCGAAGAATCAAGTACTCGCATTTTGAACTTGGGGAAAGTCGAACGTAAAGATGTTATAAAGAATTGGGCTGAGTATGCTACCTTGAGAAGGGCCAGCTTTACTTTGACCAATACGAGAAAAGACCCCGTCGATACTGACTCTGAATGATCTATTTTGGAGAAAGTTGTAGATTATATGGATAAGGTGATGAGGGAATTTAAGTTGAATCATTTTGTAGACGAGACCACAGTGCCAAAATCGGTCAAAAGCTTTTGAAACATCAAGGAAAACACCACCGGTTAATATTTTGTTATTCATACTTTCCGTAACAATGTTCGTCACTCTTAAAAGTTGATGAACTGTTGAATGATGGAAACGGAACCCAAATTGTTCACTGTATGTTGCTATCAATACAGTGGCTGGAAATTCTTTTCTGAATAAGTTTTTCAAAAATCTTCGCAACACAACTAATGAGACTGATGGGTCGAAAATTCTGTGGAGATTTATGATCCTGACCTGGTTTAGGAATCATCTTTATTGTTGCATGTTTCCATGACTCCGGGAAGTGATGATTGATAATACATTTATTGAAGATTTTGGTGAGAAATGTAATATCTTGGAGAGGGAGGCACTGTAGAGCTTTATTCGGAATGGCATTTGGGCCAGATGATTTCCTGAGATGATTGAGGTTTTTTTATGATAGTCGTGACGTCATTAACGTTGATGAGAGGTGGAGTTGAGGAATACGAGATGTTGAAGATGAATTTTTCGGCGTTGTTTTCTACCATAAAGATATGATCGTTGTCGTATGGCTCAGAGTTTTCTTGAAATGATAGTTCCAATTTGTCGGCGAAGACATCCGCATTTTCTCTGGGAGTGTAGACCATACCATTATTTCCCAATAGGGGTGGAATTTTATCTATTTTTTTTTTTTTTTTGTGAAGTGGTGGTTAATATAATAAAGGGAGTTGTCCTCCGGGTTAAGACCTTTAACGAATTCGTTCCATCTGGAGTTCTTAAGTTTAGAAACTTCTTTTTTGATTTTGTTTTGAAGAATGTTTAGATTAATTTTGTAGGGAGGATATCTAGTTTCTTGCCATCTTTTTCTTATGCTACTTTTGATGTTGATGAGATGTCTAATTTCCACTGGGAGCTTATGGTCAGCAGTTTTCACTTCCCTGGTTGGGTGTTGTCTAGCAATACCTTTCCTGATATTGCTAGAGAGGTTGATTAAAGATGAAATCGCTGAGTTAAAAAAATTAAGAGTTGTTTATTTTAGGATTTACGGGAATGCTAGACGATAGGTTATTATGAAATTTTGTCCAGTTGGTACTGGTTATTCTTCGGAATTGTGATGGTAAAACAGAGTTATTTTCGAAGGAGAAGTTTACTGGGTTATGGTCGCTTGAAAGATCATTGATGGAGTTCGCGATACTAGAATTAAAATTCTTGGTAATAGCAATATCCAGAGTTGAAGTTGTGTTTTAGAAAGTTGAGAAATAAGTTGGATGCGCTGGAGCTGTAATGGTTAAACTATTGAGATTTGACCAGGAGTAGAGTAAGGTGCCACTGGTGGTATTCCAAGTTGGGTGCTTGGAGTTGAAGTCTCCTAAAAGAATTACTCTGCGGTTGGTGTTGAAGAATTTGTCAAATTCCGAGGTTAAGATTCCACCAACTAGAGGACGATAGATGTTAGCTATTGTGATGTTGAGTCCACTCCTATTGGTGATAACAATTGTTGAGTTTTCCAAAGTAGAAGATTGGATTTTTGTTTCGTAATGGTGAATATTATTCCTAATGCAGATTGCAGTACTTCCCCCTCTATGAGTTAACTGGTCAGATCTGTAGATGTTGTAATATTTTATTTTAATCGTCTTAGGTAGGTCTCTTGAATCGTAATTATATGAGGACTATGAAGCTGTATAAACTCCTGGAATTCGTTTATTTTCTCTCTAATTCCATTCCCATTCCAGCTTATGCAGTTGATCGAATTAAGGTTAGTCGTGCTATTGAATGTTGTGAGAAAGGGGTGACTGAGATAGAAGAGCCGCCAACAAGGAAACTATGTTGAAAGTAAGAACGTGGACCTCCTTAACAAGAGACTGCAGAATTTGAGCGGTATGATTTTCTTGTGGAATGGAGGATGAAGTGGAAGGACCTGAAAGTTGGGGTTGGACTTGATTTGGTGGAAATTTGTCTATCTTTATTTAGTTTGTAGAAATAGTTTTTTGAAGAGATGTTGGAGCAATAAATGGTAATTTGTTTGTCTTCATCATTTTCATTCTTTCTTCCCAGTAGTTAGTCTTGGGAGGTGGGACAGGGAATAAGTTTTCTGGGTTGCGAGGGCACCCCGAGAAGTTGGAGGTATGATTGCCTTTG
Organism: Caerostris darwini; assembly: GCA_021605075.1. Classification (NCBI taxonomy): domain Eukaryota; kingdom Metazoa; phylum Arthropoda; class Arachnida; order Araneae; family Araneidae; genus Caerostris; species Caerostris darwini. Next base: position 25,818 of record BPLQ01006288.1, on the reverse strand, counting down.
CAAAGACCCCAGCAAATAGGTGCCTCCTTGGGTCCTTAGTCTTGTGAGGTCCAGCTCACTTGACGCCCACAGGGTCCCTGGAGCAGCATTTTGTGTGGTGGAAGAATTGTTGACAGTTAAAACATTGAGCAAGACCTGACCACACAACGCTCTACATTACTATGAGACCAGGACCTACGGTTTAAAGTGTATTCCGAACTAGTACACACAACCAACTCGAACCCCAAACCTGTGGTACCCAGCGCCAGAGGGCTAGCCATCGATCACAACAAATAAATATATAAATAAATTGATGGATTCTCAAAGGCCACATGATTCCCGACTCGTGGCCCAGTGGCAACCTGTGCAGCTGATGTACAGGAGGATGTTAGGTTAGAATCTGGTGACTCCATTTTTTGCTGTCACTACGTTCATAAATGAAAATATTTTATTACTTCAACACAACAAGCACATATAAGATAGCAAACCTGAAAAGCATTGGGCTAGTGCCATTGCCCTTTGGCGGATTGCTCTTGATGTATCAAAAGTGAGACACAAGGCCATCAATATCCAAAAAAAAAATAGGTCACATGCTAAAATGAAGCCCCATTGATAAAAATTATCAAGAGGGAAAGCACACAGACACATATTTGAAATCTAATTATTATTTTTTTTCATTTTCTTCCACTAGGATGTGTACATGTACGAGCCAGACAAGTTTGAATTGAACCGAAGGACTCAAGCAGCGGTGGAAATCCAGTCCGCTTTCAGAGGTTACATAACGAGCAAAAACTTCCGAGAGCGCTTTGCAGTTCCCACGTATGCTGCCACTGTCATCCAATCTAAATTTCGAGGATACTCAGTCAGAAAAAATATTGGGAGCCTGGTAAACATTTTGATTTTTTTATTCTTTTTTTGTCTTATTCATTGCACTCTTTTAAACATTTTAATTAAAGATCAAATAGAAAGCACCTAGACACTCACTATATTAATTAAAGCCCCCAAATACGTGATCCCTGCTGCTAGGTATAAGAAAATAAGCGGCAGAGTTGTCTATCTACGGTCATTTTGTGCACCCGATGGTTAAACGGAACCGGGACCTACAGTTTAAAGCGGATTCCGAATCACTAACAAACATCCATGCCATCGCCAGTATTGGAAGCTGAAACCTGTGGTACTCAAGGCAAAAGCGCTAGCCACTTGGCCTACAGGCAGCAAGCGGCAATGTGCATCAATGAATATGTTCGTATGAAGTATGAGTGATCTTGTCGAATTAAAAGATTCCAAAGAGAATCATTATTGGATGGCATTTTAGTGATTTATCAAAACATGCAATTGTGATTAAATTAAAGTACCAATATCACTAGTTAAAAATATAATCACTCATTGGAAATGAAAAAATGCGTTATCAAAAATTAGTTAGCAAATCAATTAAACTATCGGATAGCAGTTGGGGAGATGTGAAACTTGTGGATTTCTTTTTGTGTTCGGAATCTACAAACACTAATAAAAATATATTTCAAAAGACCCCAAATTTTGCATTTTTCAGTGAATCAGTTTGTAGGGAATTGCATGTCCTGAATTTCGGTTACGCAAACACGAACGCACCGAACGCAAACAACGGATCGCGCCAAAGTCTGATTAACATCGTCCGGCCAAATTAAACTCCTGTTCGAAAATAATTCTTGTATCAATGGAAAAACGTTTGACGAGGTTATAAATGTCATTTCATATTTCTAACAGTCGTTACCGGGTGTAACGAATGTATGGTGAATGGCATCTGCCGTAATGTACTGCACTCGGAGAAAATAAAATCCCAATATCAAGAAAAAAATAGTTTAGAGAAATGAAATTTAACCAAATCATTTGTCTAATTAACATATTTATATGATTAAAGTTATCAGGTTAAAGCACGTGCAAGAAACGCCACTTCATATGTAAAATGGTATTAAATTTTATATTTGAAGTGGCGTTTCACGCATCGCATCACGCATGAAACCCCTCCCACGACGTGACGTACATTTGCTGTATGTCACGTTGTGGGAGGGAGTTTCATGCCTATTGCACCTGGTCGGTCAAATAGCAACTGTCAGTACTGTGAAAGGCATTGGATTTGCCTCCCAATAACGCCTCATACGTGATCCCTACTAGACATATCGCATGCCAAGTCAACACTTTGTATAGGCAGTTGGTTGGCAATAAAGGTATGGAGACGAGTGTTATCAAAGTGGAAAACGTCTCCTTGAGTAATCCTCAAAAATGACAGCGCAATCAGTTCAATCCCTAGTCTGATCTATAAATTTGATATCTAGAAGCGTGGGATAACAACGAGAATGCTATTACTATCATAAATTATTCCGCAGACCACAACTCCTGGTAGGTAGGCTTTAATTTTCCAAACAGTGTAAGTTGATGATTAAATTTGGAAACGAGAACATCATAGTGGTATTTGGAACTGTATGTAATGCCATGGGTATGATTAGTGATTGTTGTGGGCCAATAGCATGAATGGCATTATATCCTTGGAAATTTTGTATAATTCGAGAGAGTATAATTCGAAAAGAGATCCTATTTCAACATAGTGGGGCGTGATGGTTGAGTAGCTAGCGCCCTGCCTACTTGGTACCGCAGGTTTCGGTTTCGAGATCCGGCGGAGCCATGGATGTTTGTAGCGGTTCGGAATTCACTTTAAGACGTAGGTCCCGGTATCATAAGACCGTAGAGCGTCACAGAGCCCAATCAGATTTCTTCTCACCCGCGTCATTCCCAAACTATAAAGAGGCAACTCAGCTTTGAGCACAGTGATGTGGTGTAGTGTAGTAGCAGTAGTATTTCAGCATAGCATAACATGTCATAGTGTACAGTCAGTTAAGCAGTTATTTAATGAAAAAATTTCCATTTAATTCAAAAAATTTTCGCTTTCAGTGAAATAAGACCTGCTAAATGTAAGATTGTGTACAGATTAATTTTTATAAATTTTAATTATCAACCAATTTTCTAGATAAATTTTTATCTCCTAGCATAGTGGGGGCATGTTATCATTGATCATTTTTACATTAGGATTTTTTTCCTCCAGAAAGTTTTTAAAACATTTATATCCCAAACAATTCTAAAAGAAAAAAAAAAATTCTAAACTTAAAATTTTATTCTTTTTCAATGCTGAGAATTGTTTTTATATGAGGTTATTTACTGCTTCAAGTGTAGATGTGCAGTTGATTTAATTTTACCCAGTAACGGTGCAGAGAGACTACTACCATGCTTCGACATTTTGCCACCATAATTTAAAACAAAGGGTAACCTCTGGAGGTTTGGTATGGTTTGGTTTGTCGCTCTACGGTCCTCTTATGCACTCTTTTGGGCTAAACAGACCGGGAACTACAGTTTAACGTGGATTCCGAACCACTCACAAACATCCATGCCACTGCCAGGATTCAAACCTGAAGCCTGGGATACCAAAGACCAGAGCGCTAGTCACTTGGTAACCTCTGGAGGGTTAGAAGCTCCTTCTTCACATTGTGGAGCCCAGAGGATGGACTTCTCGGCCTACAGATTCATCGTGCCCATCCGCTATACAGACTTGGAAGCTTTTAATTCGGCTTCACTTGCCGTATTTTAAACCAATCTCTCTTGTTTACATTTAGAGCTCTGGCGCTCGGAACCACAGGTTTCGGTTTCGAATCCCGGCGGTGTCAAGAATGTTTGTAGTAGTTTGGAATCCACTTTAAGCCGTAGGTCCCGGTTTCATATGACCATAAAGCGCCACGGAGCCCAGTCAGACTTCTCACTCACAACATTCCCAAATTGTATAGGGGCAACTCAGCTCTAGGTACAGTGATGTGGTGTGGTGTATTAGTAGTAGAAGTAGTAGTGTTTACATTTAGAGCAGTCTAAACATGAAACTGGATGCATCAAACTGGAAGGCATAAGCAGTCTACGAATGAAGATGTAGATGATGTCTACGAATGAAGATGTAGATGATGTCTACGAATGAATGATGTAGATTATCAAAAAGCAGCGCACTCACGTCCATGTTAACGGGAAAAAAAGAAATGTCCATGCAGCCAATCCAGAATCGAGAAAGCATTCTGCTAATTTTCCCATTAATCTATCAGTTTTCAAATAAATTAGGGGCCCGATAACAGAGTGGATAAGATAATTGCCTCTCTACTGGCAGCTGCATTTGAAAAAAAATTGCACATTAATATGAATCAATAGTTATTTTTCCAGCATCCTATCAAATTAATGAAAGGATAGGATTTAGTTGCTCTAAATAAATATCATTTAAATGTTGAGTTTAAAGTGGATAACAAAAAAAAAAAAATATAAAATAATGAAAACTTCTATGATGTAGCGATGTATTTCATTGATTATATTACGCTTTCATGATGTTTGTTTTTTGAGTCAAAGCGAAAATTAATTAAATGGCTATTTCTGAAAAACAAACAATTATTCTATTATTTTGATTTAAATTTTATTTAATTTTTTTTTTTTAAATTATATGCTATTATATTTTGCTATAAATTGGATTGAATGTTTGACCAAATCGCAAAATAGGGAACGCTGGGATTTGGCGCCTTTTTTGTGGAGCCAATTAAGCGATAAGTTCTTAACTGTGGTAACCAGGATTTCTCGTACACATACCTGGATTTCTCGTACTCAATTCACTTCAATTACAATCACAACCCGTTTCTTGGTGCACGTTGGAGAAACGAATTTTTGACGCCAAATCGCAGCGGCTCCTATTCTGTGATTTTGCCGGAAGTTTTCCTATAACCATTCAGGAGGGGTTTTTTTTTGTATGAATAAAATAATTTAGGTATGAATAAAAAACTTACGCCATTTGTTATTATGATAAATTGCTTGTGGGTGCGATATATTTTTAAAAATTCTTTTAATGTGTGTGGGGCGATATATATATATATTTTTGAAATGCTTTTTGTTATTTATAGTTGCGTTTGCACGTAAGTAAAATAATTTTTTTTTTGTGGAACGCTTTCTGAAAGATCTGATTCCGCGTCTAACAAGGCGCAAGATGATGCTAAAGAAGTTATAAGGGATCCATTGGAAACTTCAAAACTGTATATCATGGGAGCCTATAACAGACAAAGGAAGAAAAAAGGTATTGTGTGCCACATCAAATTTTTATTAATTCCAACTGAAAATTAGTTCAGCATATTTAACTTTTAAATTTTGCTTAGAGAAAAATTTGACTAAATAAAGTTTGCTATAAAAAATTAATCCAGGTGTAAATTTGCACAGTAGAATTGATAATAGGAATTTCTGACTATGAAGCTCATACACACACATATAAGCATTTATATAAATATAAACGTGTGGGGAGAAGCTGATATACAGTGGATTCACATTAAAACTCCGTTTTATATTTCACCTTGCTATAGGAGAAACAAAAAGAAATGTAAATTTTTTTTTCAGTAAATAAATTTAGAGAGGGGATTTTTTTTTCTTTTTTTCTGGTAATTACCTTCAAATCAAGATATCCAGCACTAAAACATTACTGTTCCTTTTATTACTATCTAAATTTCAAATTAAGAAATTTTATTAGCTAATGAATATAAGGATATAATATAATTAATGCCCGACTCGTGGTTCAGTGGCAGCGGGCAACGCTGATGAGCATTAGGACTGAGGTTCCCTCCTCTGGCGGTTTTGTTGTAGACATTGCTTCAAAAAACGAGGAGCCTCGAAGGGAGTGATTGGGACTTGTTGGGAGTTTCCAGGGTTTCCTCACATACAATATACTCGAATGGGAGTTAGTTTCCACTAAAAGCTCTTCCGTTAGGTACTGCCTTCCTCCTTCAGCGATTCGGAGCCAAAGTCAGACTTCTACCTACTGGTGCTCCATCACAACTGAAGCTGCCCCCTCTTCCCTCCTCCATCTTGTTTAGATTCTTTTGTGTATTTTAATAGCAATTTGTTCATTTATTTGAAAAGTGTATCATATTATTAAAAGTATTGTGTGACTTTATCATTAATTTTGTTTGAATAAATAGAGCCCGACTCGTGACAACACGCGGCGCTGTTCAGCATCTTACCGTGTTTGTCGGACTACCTGGTGGGAGGGGTTCCTCCCATAAGATATGCACATGCGGGGTAGTTCCCCCTAAAATCCCTCCCTGCTGCCCTCCTCCTTCAGCGACTGGGAGCCAAATCAGAATTCCACCTACGGGTGATCCATCACTACGCAATTGCCCCCCTTTCCTTCCTTCCATGACAAAATAAGGGTTCATGGACTTGTTGTTAACACATTAATATGTTGCTGTATACCCACTCGGATAAGAAAACGAAAAAAAGGTTCTTTAGAATTAGATTAGACTACAGATGTAGGTCGAATGTTTCAACAAGCTGAGAGATTCATTCACTTAAATTACGATAAAGATTCAGGCACATCTTTTCAAATGTAAAAGTTTCCCCCTGCCCACTGAATTAATTAATAAAAATGATGAAAAACTGGATGAAACTATTGAATCTGAATATTCTCGCATGCGATACTCAAATACGGAATAGTTCCCCCTAAAAGTCATTCCGGGAGACACTGCGCTTCGTCTTCAGAGTCACGGAGTTCAGTCAGACTTCTGCCTGTGGGTGCTCCATCACAACAGAAGCTGGACCCCGATTCCCTCCTTCTATGAGACCACACGATTTCATGGACTTGGTCTAGATGTTGGAGTCTGGAATAAGAAAGAAACACTTATAATTAATCATAAAATATTATTAACTAGTTAATGGATAAAAAATATTAAATTAAATTAAAGAATTGGTTTGTAGAATGTTTCTGAAGAGTACATGTGAATTAAATAATTATATTTCTACCCAAAAAATTATTTTACTCACTGATCATATAAAATACTGCATTAATTGCGCATAATAATGTTTAAATATCAAAGATTTGTTCTGAATCATTTCAAATAAAGTTAAATTAAAATATACATATTTCATTAATTTAATAATAAACTTTTCTATTAGTGTGCTTCTTTTTTTTTTTTTACTTGTTGCTATTCGAAGATTCCGAAACTCCTTAATAAATTTTTCAAATTTCATATCATCTGTAGAGAGATTTCTACTTTTCATTTTCCATTTCGCTTTAAGTATTAATAACTATTCGCTTTCAAATAACTTTTTTTAAATTTTAAACAGAACATTCTACTTAACCTTTAAGCTGGCATATAATATATAACGACGTAAAATGTTTTAAATATTTAGACCGAAAATCAAATAGATAAAATATCAAATTCTTTAAACGAAAATTTGAGATTTTCTTTTCTTCTTAATTTTCACAATTACTTAATATACTATTTAATACTATTTAATTTTATAATATATTAATTTAATATTTAATTAAATCTTAATTAAATCTTCTAAATGAAATCTTGCATTTGCTTGCCATAATTGCCTCAATACATCATACTTATTGGATAATTTATAATTCATAAATAATGTGCAACTTCTTTTATTCTTGGTAAATTTATAAAACAAATTCCCTATAAAGGGAAAAAGAGAAGAGCCAGTTTTCGACTCTTTTGTTGCGTTTTGCATACGGTTTTCTGCAATATTTGCCGATCAGTCGCAAAAATATATTTTATTTCCTTGAAACTATAAATTGAATTTCTATTTATTGAACAATGCACAATTCTGTGTTTACATTTGATGTCTACGAGAATTATGTTTTGCATAGTTTATTTAAAAAACGAAATTTTTCGCGATAGGTATAAATACCGATACTTTGCAAAACATTTCATCATCCAGATTTAATCAATGCCTTCATTAATAAATAAAAAGAAAATATTTTACTTCGCAAATAATTTTTTTGCCTTCATCTAATTTTTATCAAACTCACGGTTTAACGAAGTAGAAAGCATTTTGCTTCCAAAAAAAAAGCATCAACTTCTTTCCAAGCAAACAAACATTCTCATTTCAATTAATTATTTAAAATACAGAAAATAATATCTTCTTACAAATCTAAGATAATTTTCTATTCCCGTTTGAAAACATAGGGAGCCAATGGAGCAAATATTATTTATGAATATTTGTAGTGGTTGGGATTCCACCACTAAATCGTAGGTCCCTGTCTAATATGACTGTTGAGTGTTGGGCGTAGGGCTGACAACCCTACCCCTTAAAACTAACAAAAAACATCTCTCGTCTCGTAATATGCTAGTCGGGAAGACGGCCTGAGCCCACAATGGGGTTGTTGCGCCAATGAGGATGATGATAAGTCATTTATCTAGTGAATAACTGGGAGTAAATTTGAAATTTTTCAAAAATATTATTGGACAGTTTTTTTAATATATACATATATATGTATATATATATATATATATAATTTATATATATAAGTAACATACATATAAGATATATTTATACAAACATTTTACTGCATTATATATGTGTATTAAATATATCTTATTTATTTATCTTTTACTTATGTCATTAAAATACTAGCATTAGAGGTATATTAACTATTAATTAAAAACTTTCTTCAAATATATTTTTTAATTTAAATTTTAAAATTTAGTTTACTAAGTAAAGTGCTGTATTATGTGCCTGTAAATCTCCTCAAAGCGGCCTGATGGTCGAGTGGTTAGCGCTCTGGCTCTCAGTACCACAGGTTTCGTGTTCGACTCCCGGGGGTACCGTGGATGTTTGTACTGGTTCGGAATACACTTTAAATTGTAGGTCCCGGTCAAATAAGATGGTAGAGCGTTGAGGGGGTAGTGTCCGTAGATTATCTTCAAGCTACTCGCACCTTCTTTGTAGTGTTAAGTGAGTAACGTCTGTGTTTGCCAGCTGCATTAGGAAAAAAAAAAAAAAAAACATCAGCTCGAAGACTTATCTTAGTTTTTATTTATGACCATATTATATTTTATTCATCTCTATCTGAAACATAATATAAATATTCTGTTTATATGGGCTTGCCTAAATTAAAAATGTCTCCATAAACGTATTGCAAAAGAAAAAAATAATTAGAACTCGCATGTAAACTAGTGTTAAAATTTGTAGTATAAAATGCTGTTGTAACACAGACATTATTTAACTAACCATTTTCTTTTCAATTTAAAATAATAAATTTTTACTTACTAAATTAAATTTGATGCGTAACCAGTGGTGTACCATAACTATATTATCTAAGGGCCGTGGCAACATTTTTCGAATGGGAGGCGCTCATTGCAAAGTATCATCAAATAATTTTCTTTTTATTAAAGAACTTCCTAAAATACGTATTATTTTTGGTTGATACTATAAACTTTTAATTTAAAGGGGATATTGAATTAAAATTACTGGTTATTTTAGTAAAAATTTTATTGATTAAATTTTTTTTTTTGCGGGGTTTCCTGGTCAGCCAAAATGTCAATGACAACATCAAAGTTCAAATTTCCTTCCCTGGAATGTTCAAGGGATTCCCTAACAAATGAATTTAAAAAGGTTCCAATGGCACATGTGTGGCAGCGGTAATTCCCACTTTTTATTTTATAAGCCCCTATTTAAGAACGAGAAATCGTGGAACTTCCTAGCATCGGGATTAGCCGTGCATAACTATTTCTGTTACTATTGCTCCCAGATGTGATAATATTTTTAATACAAATAAATACATTCAAAATCTTGATAATTTTTTTTTAATTTATCACGTCCATAATTTATTTATTAAATACAGAATTAATAATTTTTTCTTTATTTTCTTGTTGTTGTTTCTTGACCTACTTAGTTGACAGCAACATCTAGACCAAGTCCATGAACCCATGTGTTCTCAAACAATGAAAAATTACTCCAGGATTTCATCACAATTGGCCCTTCTGCCAACCAATATAAGTAAAGATATGGACAGGAGTGACTTGAGTCAAGTTACATTAAATTTATTTGTCAGAGCTTTCCTGTACTCATTGCCTCTCTGCTCGGGGCGGTTCCTGTGGCAATGAGTCCACTCTATTGTTACGCCCCTGTGTGTAACATTTCCTTTTAATTATTAATTTATTCGTCTATCATGAGAAAGCTCTTCATTTTTCAAAAATTATTTATAGAAAGCGAATTTTATTAATCAGAATTTAACATGGTTCAGAAATCGAAATTCAATCATGAAGTTTATTTAATTAATATGTAATTGAAAATTTTTTTTAACAAGTAACTTTATTTCTTTTAGGGCAAAATGTTATATTTGAATTCGATGCGGATAATAAAAGTTGGCAAACTGTTACAAAATGCCCCGTTCCTCGCCATGACGCTAGAATGATTGCAACAGAAGAAGCTTTATTTGTTGTTGGTAAGTAGGGAAAAAAATGCATAATATTATTTTAATAAATTAGACTTTAAAATTCGTCAGAAATGTTATTATTTTCTGCAACGGTTGCTTTGGTAGATAATTTTTATTTTGAATTACGTTGAAATTCTTTTCAGTTTTTGAATATTTATATAACAAAGAAATGTTTGATTATATTCAAAATAAAATCACAGAAATAAAAAAACAATATAGTTTGATTTTTAAATAAAGAATCATTTGATTAATTTTGCATACAATTTATTGAATTATACGTAGTTTTGAACTTTTCAGATTTTTATTTAATACAGTTTTTTCTTTTTTTAATTTAATTCTTTATGTATTAATTATATGCCATGCCATTTAAATTTGTTGAACAATACATAACTTCCACTGCTTTACTGTCAGTCTTTTTTGAGGACTCTTAGAATTTTACTCTATATTCTTTTCCTGTAAAAAAAAGTAGGTTCACGTTTCATTATATTCATCACAGTTCCAGAAGAGCAACAAACGTGATTTAGAAATAAATAATATATACACTCAAGAGCCCAAACATTATGGCCACCCCTACATTTTGCAATGAACTCGCCTGGATGACGTGGAAGGCACGTGATCAGGTGGAAGTGGTATTTAACTGCTGCTGGAGAGTCTGAAGAATCTTTCACTTACTTCTGTGTGTGATGGGAACACATACAGAAGTAAGTGAAAGGTGACAGGTGGTCATAATGTTTTGGCTCTTGAGTGTATATGATATAACTTAATTAATTTAATTTTATTGTTGTCTATATTGTTGCTATGTTGTCTATATTGTTTGTTTGTCTATGGCTTTATTAGAACTCAATCCCTGCAAATTTGGCCACTTACCGTAAAAACCAAAAGAACATATAAACAAAATCAAAATTACAAAGTTAAAAGACAAGATGTTCTTAACAAAAACGACCAAAAGGCCTTACAAACAATTAAAAACAAGTTAAATTTTCTAAGTATAAAATTTTAAAAAGCTAGAAGCCCCCTAATAAAAATCCTTGGGATCAGGACTTATTTTCTCTGGTTCTCCAGTAAAGAGTACACAAATCACCCTTCCGTTGTAAGAGTCCAGTCCCGAACAAACAAGTAGATGGACTTTATTCATTTTTCCTGTCTTACATAAAACACATATATCAGAGTTCATAATCCCTATTTTGGCCAGATGTTCGGCCAGGCAGTCGTGTACAGCTCTTAATTTTTACTATTTAATTCTATCAATTTGTTGATGAAAAAAATAATTTTTTTGCTTAGCAATTATGAAGTTCAAAAATAATTTTTTTTTAAATATAAATTGTGCCTTTTTTAGTAACGTGATATTTTCCAATTTTTGGAAGCATTTTTGGGGTTTTAACAATAAAAAAAAATAATGTATTTTACATTTAAAACAATGAAAACTGAAAATGAAAAACCTGTATATGAAAAAAATGCAAAAAATAAAGAAGAAATATTTACTTATCATATTGCTTAGAACAAAGTTTGTTAAATTAACTAAAATATTCATGGGCGAATGCAGGAATCAGTTATAATAAAAGAATTAAAATACTGGAAAGATTTCAATTATCTGATTTATAATGAAATTTTGTAACATATACGAAAGATCGCACTGATTCGTGGCTCAGTGGCTATGTGGGCCGCTGGTGAGCATTAGGGCGGAACTTCATTTGCTGGCGGCTTTGTTGTAGGCATGCTACAAAAAACGAGAAGTCTCGATGGCGTCTGGGATGTCCAGCATCTTTCCCGTCCAGGCTATCTGGTAGGAGGTTTACGTGTTTTCTCTCATACGACAAGCAGATGTGCGGTAATTCCTCCCTAAAAGTCCACCCTGAAGACACTGTGCCTTCCTTCTTCACGCGGAGCCAAATCAGGCTTTTAACTATGGGTGCTCCATCACAACAGAATCTGCCCCTCCCCTCCTTGGATGAGAACGTGGGTTCATGGACTTGGTTTAGATGTTTCTGCCTACCAAGGGGGAAAAGAAACAAACACAGATAATTAATTTAATTCGTTAATTTTGTTTCAGAAATTAAATTTAGAAAGGGTTTTTTTTGTAATTACCTTCAATCTACGAATATTCTGCACTAGAGGGACAAAACTTTCCTGTTTCTTTTTTTCCGTATAAATTTCATATTTCAAATATTATCAATTGAGGAATATAATAATATAACTAATGTCCGACTCGTAGGTCAGTGGCAACGGGCGCCTCTGGTGAGCCTTAGGGTGGAGGTCAATCCGCGGCTTTGTTGTAGGCACTAGTTCAAAAAAAGGAGATTCGGTGACGTTTGGGATGTACAGCTTCTTGTCCGATTAGTCGGACTACCACCTCCCATGTGATACGTAAATGCGGAGTAGTCCCCCCTAAATATCCTCCCGAAAGATATCGCTCGCCATCTTCAATGACTCTGAAGCAAGTCGGACATTCTACCTACGAGTGATCCATCACAACAGAAGCTGCCCCCCTCTTCCTTCCATCCATGAGTAGATTATTCATGGGATGTCCGTCCCGTCATGGGTCAGGACTTAATAATTATTTAAAACCATAATTGTATTATAATCCTAATTAGAACTTCCAAGTTTTCCATGTTTTCTCGCGTACGATACTCAAATACGCGGTAGTTTCCCTTAAATGTCATCCCGGAAGACACTGCTCTCGTCATTCAGTGACTCGGAGAGCCAAGTCAGACTTCTACCTATGGATACTCCATCGCAACAGAGGCTTCCATCCTTCCATGAGGCCACATATGTTCATGAACTTGGTCTGAATATTGCTGTCTACCATGTGGGGAACAGAAACAAATACGAACGAACAAAAGAGATGAAATTATCATGTTTGCATGCAAGATGAAATTATCTACTTCGTAATTAGATATTAATTTAAGCTTCGGAAAACCGCTTTTATTTCTTAAATCCCGTCACGGTATAACCTGCTTCAGAAATTTTAGGATTTTTAAACTTGTAATCCGAGAATTAGACGTCAGAAATTAAGGTAATTCAGATTTAGGGAAGGAAAATCATATTAACGCAAATATCCCATTTTATATACAAGATAAGATGATATTTTTATAAAACGAGCATACATTGGCTCAAGACCTGCGTTGAGTGTTACTTGCTTTTCTAAAATTCGCTGCTATTTTCTGTCACGCACAGTTATAAATTTCATACTTTATTTTCAAAAGATGCCTAATGCCCCATCGCTCATTAATGGGGAGAAAAGGAATTTCTAATTCAGAATTTTTTTTTTTTAAATTTACCGAGACTTTTTCCGAGTATGCTGGCAAAGGCCTATAACTCTTGGCAAAAAATTTGGATTTTTTTTCCTGCATAAATTGAGAGGATTTTATACAGAAAACTACGGTAATTAAGAATTCGGGGAAAATTTTATACACATGACAAATAGTACATTTGTACAAAAAGATATATTGTTGTGGCTAATCCTCTGTGCGGGACGAGCATCTCATGGATGGAGGGAAAGGGGGCAGATTCTTTTGTGATGGAGCACCCGTAGGTAGAAGTTTGACATGTCTTCGTGACGCTAACTTTTACAGGATAGGATTGTAAGCCCTACGCCTAACTAGACCGGTACCTACGGCTTAAAGGGAATTCCGAACCACTATAAGATCTCCAAGCACCCCTGGGATTCGAACCCAAAACCGTTGTCACCGAGAGCGGAACGCTAGCCATTCAGCCATTAGGCTCCAATTTTTCATTTCATTATTGTAATAACTAACGGTATATTATATTCTAATAAATTTAGATTCCTTGAAGTTGTTCAGTTGATTTAAATGCAAAGGAGAACTTTAAATGTTTGAATAAAGATAAAAGACTTAAAGAAAAAAACTTTGGACTCAAACCACTTTCAAATATAACACCTAAAGATTTTTCCAAATGCTACTTTTTTAATGAAATTGTTGTTCAATACTTCATTTAAATCGAGTCTAATTTTATTATTTGAATATTAATATTTATTATAAATTTTTCATTATTTTTAGAATAATTTAAGTAAGTAATAAGAATGTATAATAAGTCAAAAATGAAGATAGAAAATTTATAAAACTAAAGACACAGGAACCCTTCTAATGAATAAAAAAAAAAATAAAGTAATATTTTCCCCAAAATTACTATTTTTTTTTTAAATCTTCAGTTATAATTAGGATTAAAACATAAATATGGTTTTAAATAATTATTATGTCTTGCATCCGGAGACCCCATGAGTCTGGACATCCCATGAGTAATCTACTCATGGATGGAGGGAAGAGTGGGAGCTTCTGTTGTGATGAATCACCCGTAGGTAAAAGTCCGACTTGACTCCGTGACGCTCTTACAGTCATATGAGACCGGGATCTACCCCTTAAAGTGGATTCCAAACCACTACAAATATCCGACAGAGATCGAACCCGAAACTTGTGGCACCCACTGCCAGAGCGCAAGATACTCGGTCATTAAGGCCCACAAATATTTGTAGTACAATATATTAATTTATGCAGGCAAAGGCCTATAATTCTCGGCAAACAATTTGTAAGGTTGTTTTTCCCGCTTAATCTGCAGATTTTAGACAGAAAATACGGTAATTAATATTATATATATTAATATGGTAATATGGTAATTAAGAATTCTAAAAAAATCATATGCAAGCCAAATAGTACATTTTATACAAAAAACGTAGAATACAAAAGATTAATTTATGAAATAATAGACAGAATACAAATAAAAATGTTTCAATATTAGCAATATTCGGAATTTTGACATGAACTGGAACTGTTTTGCAGCGGAATGATTTTAACTTTTGTTTTTAAATTTTATCATATATTCTTGATAAACACTTTTGAATTGTATGTGATATAATAAACTAAATAGCGTTTTAAAATTTTCAATAATCCAAAAAGTATCTTTTTAGCAAGCATGTATCTGAAGTTTTACAACTAAAATAATACTAATACGGAACTGTATTATATCTCATATTATATTATACAATTGGGACTTGATGGCCGAGTGATTAGCGCTCTGGTGATCAGTGCCACAGGGTTCGAGTCTCAGTGGTGCCATGGATACTTATAGTAGTTTGAAATCCACTTTAAACCCTAGGTACCGGTATAATATGGCTGTAGTGCGTTGGACATAGGGCTAACAACCTTACCCCGTAAAAAGAAAAACATCTCCTGTCTCGAAATCTGCCAGTAGGCAGACGACCTTGGTCCACCATGGGACTATAACGCCAATGATGATGATGATTATATTATAGAACGCGATTATATTATAGTTATACAAAAGGACGCGGTAAAGTACATTAGTGCCAGCTTTTCATTTTTTTTTATTACATTTTTACATCTGACATTTAGTATATTGCAAATCTTTAAATGGTGATATAACACTTAAAAACATTTTCAAATAGAAGGATAATATGAATGAAATAATAACATTCTTTTATTTAGATTATTTAAAGAATTTTGCGCGTGCGCTGAATCAATCGAAATGTAATTAAGATTGTTTGCGTATTAGGGACCTGATGGCCGAGTGAGTAGCGCTCTAATACTGAATGCCGCAGGTTTCGATTTCGAGTTCCGGCGGTGCCATGGATGTTTGTAGTGGTTTGGAATCAACTTTAAACCGTTGGTCATTGTGTAATATGGACATACCTACATTGTGTAATAAATAGAGCGTTGGACATATGGCTAACAACCATACCCCGTAAAAAGAAAAACATCTCATGTCTAGAAATCTGCCAGCAGGTAGACGGTCTTGGCCCACCATGGGGCTGTTGCGCCAGTGATGATGATGATGTTTGTATATTAAGTTTACATGCTATTTTAAAATTAAAAATAGTACAATATCTTCACAATCCTAAATAGAAATTAGCATATATTCCAGTTTTCTCGATTTAAAGTTGTGAACAGAATTCCTGGAAGTAAACCTTACCTTCCTTACAAACTATGTCGACATAAATTGCATTGTGAATAACATAATGACTAACTTATAAATAATTATTACGTTTAAGACTGGCTTATTTTAATGAAATCAAATGATATTTTATGTTATTAAAACACACTGGGAAATTATTTCTCATTTTAGTTCATTTTAATTATATACTTTATTTAAAATACGTTTAAAATTATAATTAATAAATAAAATTTCCATAGCTGTTTAAAAAGATCAGATAAAAAATTTTGGACAGCCTTGACATTCACTTTTCGTTTATTTTTGTATTAATATTTTGGTATTTAGAATATAAAGAATTCAATTTTAATCAATTAAGGAATTCTTCGTACGAATCTATAAGTAGGAGATGAACGAATTCATGGAGTAACTAGCAGTATTCTAGGATAAGAAAGTAATGCCAATGTTGCGCAATTTTGGTGATCTAATTTGAAGTAAGGACCTGATGGCCGTGTGAGTAACGCTCTGGCGGTCGGTGCCACAGGTTTCGAGCTCTAGTCCAGGCGGTACTCTGGATGTGTACTTTTGGGGTTCGGAATCCACTTTAAACCGTAGGTCCCAGTCTAATAAGAAAGTGGGGCTTTGGGCGTAGATCTGACAACCTAATCCCGTAAAAAAAAAAAAAAAAAAAAATCTCATGTCTCTAAATCTGCCAGCCCACGATGGAGTTGTTGCGTCACTGATGATGATGATAATGATGAATTAAGAAGGAAACAGGGCTATCATTCCTTCAAAACTCTTATGACGATCGCTTAATTATATTGATTTAGGTCATTATAAAAAGAACTAAAATGTAACTCAAAAATCCTCCCAAATGCTATATAGTAACGGAGTCAGTTTTAAGCAAATTAATGAAATTTATGAAAAGTTTCACAAGTATTTTCTGAATTTATTTCATTATCTCTTTGCTCGGCTTAGCTTTTCATAATTTAAAAAATCATGAAATTAGCGGATCATCGATGATAAATGTATTAATATTTATTTTCTAAATTTTAGAATAGTAATAATATACATGTGTGGTGTTTGGTTTCGAATCTGAAAAATGTGGCATGTTCTAAACATGTGTTCTCCATGATGGTGGCATGGCTGTTTGTAATGGTTCAGAATCCAGTTTAAACCCCAGGCCCCTGTCTTATATGACTATAGAGCGTTGGACGTTGGCTGACAATCCCAGCTCTAGGCACAGTGATGTGGTGTGGTGTAGTAGTAGTAGTAATAGTAGTCATATTAGACCGGGGCATGCAGTTTAAAGTGGATTCCGTACCACTACAAAATTCCATGGCCCCACTGGGACTCGAACCTGAAATCTGTGTTACCGAGCGCCAGAGAGCTAGTCACTCAGGCATCAGGCTCGATTTATAAAATATTTATATTGATTTACGTCATTATACAAATTATTAAAATAAAACTTGGAAATCCTTCAAAATGTTTTATAGTAACGGAGTTTGGTTTAGGCAAATTAAAGAAATTTATGAAAAGTTTAAACAGTTATTTTCTGAATTTATGTCATTATCTCTTTGCTTAGCTTACCATCTCATAATTCAAAGAATAATGATAATAGCGGATCATCAATGCTAAATATATTCATATTTATTTTCTATATTTTAGAATACTAATAATATACATGTGTGCCTCTCGGAGTGTGCTCTAAACATGTGTCTTCCAGGCTGGTGCCATGGCTGTTTGTAATGATTCGGAATCCACTTTAAACCATAGGACCAAGTCTGATATGACTGTAGAGCTTTGGGCGTAGGCTGATAATCCTACCCAGCAAAAAAAAGCATCGCCTGTCTCGAATATCTGCCAGTAGGCAGACGGCCTTGGCCCACAATGGGCTGTTGCGCCAATGAAGAAGAAGAACAACAATATGCAGGTTATTTTCAAAATAATGGAAACACCTTAGAGCTATAAGGAAACATTTACTGATATGGCGTTAGACGGCCTTTGGCATGTGATATAGCATGGATTCACCTGGGAATCAAATCAAGCAAATGCTGAATTGTGTTTAGATGAATACTGAACCATTCTTCATAGAGATATTGGGAAAGTTCCGGGAGAGATTACGGTGGATGACATCTATTTCGGATTGATAGCTCTGAAATAGATAAATAACGTTTCTAGGATATTGAGGTCGAGGGACGAGAGATGTTTCAAAAGTGTGTTTTCCAAGAGAGATGTTTCATTTCACCCTCGTGTCCATCAAATTGTGACTAAGACAGGTCTCACTGCTTGAATAGAAGCATTATCATACTGTAAAATTCTATCTCCTGCAGGAAAAAAGTTTGCATCATAGGATGGACCTGGTCAGCTAAAACTTCACTATACTTCTCCTCAGTGAACCTTCCTTTGAGGGTTGCGATTGGCTTAGAAAAAGTGTGAAAGATGATTCGTCTGACCCTATAGCTGCAGATGACTTTTGGCATTAACAGATGTGACATGTAGCTTGGTAATTGTTCTGCCGTAAATGTCCTGTTTAGGAAGGTGTTTATTATCTGTAATTATTGACACTAGAGAATCCAGATGCTGATTGAGCTCTGCGATCGCGTAGCCTGCAGTTGTTTTTTAGACATTACAATACGCTTCAATAGCCAATGGTCTCTTCTTCTTCAGTCCAATATTTTTCTTTGCCGAGTTTGTCTTGCCAAGCGGATATGACTTTAGAAACCGTACCTCTAGAAACGCCTAAAAGAGGAGGTATTTAGGTCACAGCTAGTTAAGCTGCTATAAATTGGACACTCGAAAATTTGTCTGTGGACATTTTATGGAGATATAGATATTTGTATATTTGTCTGGGGATCTTTGGAAATTTGTCTGTGACGTCTGACATTTTACGCTTTTGACAAAAATCCAAAAAGTATAAACTTCATTACAACTATCTCATACTACCATGATATAAACTTTTTATATTAAAAAAACTGTTAGTTAAGAACATTTTAATGCTTACGAAGTGCATTCTTAAATATCACTTTTATTCACAGGTGTTTCCATTATTTTGGATGACGATCTGCACATGTAATATGCATGTTCTTCATAATTCATCAATTTATTATTTGTCCTAATTTATTTATATATCTTATCTAAATAATAGATAATTTGACGTATTTCTTCATTCTTTAAATAGCTCCATTCTTATTATTCATAATTATAGTTCCTATTAAAATATTCATTAACGGTTAAGTGAATTGTAAGAAACTCTCAATGAATGTTTTCCTTCCAGCTATCAAGAATTTCTTAGATTTTAAAATTTTTTTTAACATTTCTTCAAACATGTAAATTGCGTATGTAATTGGAGAAAAAGTTCATTGTTTATTCAACAATATTCATTTATCCAAGGATAACAGAACTACAAATTTTCCAAGCAAAATTGAATAAATTTATGGAAAAGTATTTTTTTTTTGTCTTATTCGGGGAAATATTAAATATTTAATGCTCTGCTTCATAAAAATATTCAGCGAAACCGAAACATTTCTTAGAATATGTAACCTTCTCATTTATTCTATTTTATTTCCAAACATAGTTAAAGATGAAAAAAAAAATTATTTTCTGAGAATATGCTAATCATATATTTCCAAAAACTCTTTTGAATTGAACTTGAATTGGTTTGTTTGTTTTTAATATACAGGTAGTAATTGGTACTATGCATAGTAATTTTTCAAGGAAAAGATTTTCTGAATATTTCTGCGAAATACATAGTTCCTTTAGAAAGCGGTTTTTTTTAATAATCTAAAATAAATCTAGTAGTATCAAGTAGTTTTTAAACAGTTTTTTTAAGGTACACGAACACCTTCGAAGGATATTTTTTGGAATTATTGAAATTTTTTATCTTTGTACACATTTTTGGATTGAATGCATCTAAATACTAATGATTTCGCATAAAAAAATCTCATTATTATTATTTTTTTAATTTTTATAGGCTAAAATAAGGGTGAAAATGGCCAAAAATTCATACTGTTATAAAACATGATAACTCAAAATCAAATCAATATTTTTTAAATTTCTAAGTTTTTATTTGTTTGTACTCACATTTTACATCGAATAGACTTCTGGTAAATTTATATCTTTATTATTTATTATTTTGTATTAGTTTAAATGTTGTCGATACAAAATTCTTCCAAAATTTGCATGTAATTCCAAGTTTAACAATTAAAATAAAAAATATTTATGTAGCTAGAATCATTTCCAAAGTCTATTCCCGGTAAACATTTATGAAAAACATAAATACAAAGTTTTGTAGCATTTGGATCAAAATTACTTGTGTTATGGTTTTCACATGAAAACAAAAATCATAACAATTCATTCTGAGAAAAAGCTGAAAACAACTTTTAATTAAAGATATTACTTTTAAAAATGTTGTAAATATATTAAAATTCCTTTGAATTATGAAGTTCATGTTCTTTTTTTTTTTAAAATATAGTTTTATTTTTCCTTAAAGCTCTAAAATTGTTCTGAGATCTGTTTAGAAGAAGTTAAAATTTGCTCGACAAAAACTTTTTTTACAACTTCCTCCTTTTTAATATGAAATGTTCAGGATTTAAAATATTTAGCCCTTTTACAAGTGTTTTGATTAAATATATTCAAAACCTTTGAATTTCCCATAAAAATAACAACTTTAACTAGTTTTTATACAATTTATTCATTAAAATATGAATAAAAATTGCAAAAATGTGATATTGCTGCAAAACTTGATAATTCAAAAATAAATAAATGAATAAAACATGAATAGTTTTTTTCTTTGTAAGTATTTTTATGTTGGGAATTCATTATGTAGGTAATATACTTTTTTCAAATTTATATCTTAATTATTTATACATTTTTTTTTTGCTTAAAGTTTGACGAGACAAACTTTTTTTCAAAAATTTACAAAAATTCTTAGTTTAACAACTGAAATAAAAATAATTTATGAATTTAGGATAATTTCCATATTCTATTCCTTTCATACATTTAAAGGAAACTTTTAAATGAAGTTTCAAAGCATTTAGAACAGAAATATTGATATTGTGTCTTGAATGAATACAAAATACATACAAATTCAAATAAGAAATAGTTAAAACATACATTTAAATGTAAATAAAAACAAATGTACATACATAAAAATATTAGTGAACTCTAAATTCTCCTTTATTAATATAAACACTAATTTATTTGTTTTATTAATATAAACACTTATTTATTTGTTTTGTTTTCTTTAAATAACTTCCAACTTAAAAGTACTATTTATCAATTTTTCTTCGACATTATTCAAACCACTCAAATTTATAACTCAAATTCTATGTTATTCAAATAACAAAAGTTTTTAAAATAAAATGTCCTTGATTTTCAACTTGCAACTTTTATAATACCTTTTAGAAAATTTTAATGTTATCATTATAACAAATAATTGCAGAGTTTACTTCATTTTCACACTTTTCAAAAATCCTTCAAATTCATCAGCTTTCTTTAAATTATATTGTCTCTATTCTATTATCTTGTAGCTCACATTTCATTTTAGAATTCTTAATCAAATACAACACACAGTGTTTGAAATAACAGTTCACAACATATATCCTTTAAAAATATTGACAAACTGTAAGCATAGAAAAGTTCAATGTTTTGATTCACAAACAGTTTGATTCACAACTTTTTCTTCTTCAAAAAATGTTCCATTATTTTTAGGATAATAGAAATTACGAAACTAATGGAAAAGTTAATTACGGTATAGATTTCCGTAATAACATACAACAGCAAATGTAAACAAACATTCAGACAAAAGCTTGTCGCCAGATTCTAAGTGGAAGAGATAAGATTTTAAGATTTTTTTAAGTGATAAAAACATTATTCAATGATTTTTATTTACATTAGAATAAGTTTTACAGTCAATAATGAAGAAAAACTTATTGAAACTATTATTTCCTGTTACGAAAATCATACTTCCGGCTCAAAAATTCCAATCCAAGGGAAGTTTAAACTAACACAACTCTACTTTTAAAACAGATAGAAATAAACTGCAAAGATATTTAGAAATATTAAAATACAAGCTTTAAAAAATGTAAAAAATTGCAAATTCGATATTTTGGTCGAAAATAATGTTTTAAAGGTGTTCGTGTACCTTAAAAGTAGTTTTACACGTTACTATGTTTTTTGTTGTGTTATTGTGTTGAAAAGTTACAAATAGTTGATACTGAGAGGTCGCCTAATTAAACCTAATCAAAATAATGGATTATTTAGGTTTCCCATAAGTGAGTGAGATATTACAAGTGAGTATTATGAGTGAGTTACAAAATCAGTTTTTCAATTTTAATAATAGGATTATTTTAAATATGTTGATAGATAATATGTTTTAAACCTATATTAGAAAGCCTCCATGCTTTTTTTCAGTTAATGGAGTGAACTCTAATTGCGTTCTGTAGCAATACAAAAAACGATTATGTAGGGATATAAAATAGCGAGTGAGTTAAATTATTGTATTTATTTTTGCATTTTATTTCATTAAATATAAAACTACTTGTTTTTTAAAGTAAAAAAAAAAAAAAAAAATGAAATATTTGTTTAGTTGTTATAATATAAGTTACGTTGGTTAAATTTAGTTTCAACATTTTAATGAATAACTTTTATTTAATAATTAATTATATCATACTAATAACTTAATAATTATTTAAACAATTATTATATTACAATCATAATTAGAATTTGACAATTAAAAAAAATGGAAACTTTGAGGAAAATATTATTGTATTTTTCTTTATTCAGTAGAAGGGTTCCAGTGTCTTTAGTTTTATAAATTTCTATCTTTATTTTTGACTTAATTTAGGGATTAAAATTCTAAAAATAATGAAACCTTTATAATAATAAATATTAATATTCAACTAGTTAGTTAATTAAATTAGACACAATTTAAAATTAGAAAAAAATATAAAAAAAAATAGACACAATTTAATAGAAAAATTAAAATTAATTTAGACACAATTTAAATGAAGTATTGAGTAGCAATTACATTAAAAAAAGTAGCATTTGGAAAACTCATTAGGTGTTATACTTGAAAGTAGTTTAAGTCCAACATCTTTTTTTTTAAGTCTTTTATCTTTATTCATATTTTCAAATATTTAAAATTCCCCTTTTCATTTGAAATCAACTAAACAACTTCGAGAAATCTGACGAATTTATTAGAATATTTTATACCATTGGTATTACAAATATGAAAAGAAAACTTAGGGCTAGATAGCCGAGTGATTAATATTTTGGCGCTCGATAACACAGGTTTCGCATTCGAATCCCGGCTGTGCCATGGATGCTTGTAGTGGTTCGGAATCCACTTTAAGCCGTAGGTTCCGGTATTATAATATGGGTGTAGGGTTGAAAACCCTACCCCGTAAAAAGTCAGCCTCACGGAGACAAGTCAGACTTCTAAATACGGATGATCCATCACATCAGAAGCTGCCCCTCCCCTTTCTCTCCTTCCTTGAGATCACACTGGGTCTTAGATTTTGCTGTCTGCAAATGGGATAAGAAACAACAACAAAGTAAATTTTATGACTAATATTCTTTTTAATTCATTTTTTTTCTAATTTGACCTTATACATACAAGAACTTGACTCATATGTCGTCGTCATCATCATCATCATCATTATCACTGGCACAACAGCCCTATGGTGGGCTCACAGTCTGCTTACTGGCATATTTTGAGACGAGAGATGTTTTATTTTTATGGGTATAAATTCCTTCCGCCGGGCCAAACTGTCAACAAGGAATATTATTTGAGTGCTATGCATCGTTTGCGTGAAGCTATTTGCAAAAAAAGGCCACATTTATGGAAAGACAACTCTTGGTTTTTGATCCACGATAATGCGCCAGCTCACACTGCATTGAAAATGAAACCCATATCGTTCCACAACCATCGTATTCACTTGATTTAACACCGTGTAACTTCTGGCTATTCCCTTAACTCAAAAGACCACTCCGGGGACACCGTTCTGGGTCGTTTGAAGAGATTCAACGTGAATCGCCTCGCGTTTTGAAGGCCATCCCGGCCAATGACTTTTAACATAAGCATAATTGCAGTGTGCCCGGAAGAGATTACTCTGAAGGCGATGAAATAAATTTGGAAGAATAAATAAAGAGTTTTTGAAAAAAATAAAAATGTGTCTAACTTTTTGGGCACAGTAGTACAAGAAATGAATTACAAACAAGATCATTTTATACAGGGTGGTTATAATTAAAGTGACCCTATTCAGACCCCTATACAATCCGTTCTACCTATCGGATTTTTATGAAACTAGGTATATACGGTATATGGACTACGTGGAAAAGTTTTTTTGCAATAAAAAATAGTTCAAATTTTATCCACCAGGGGGAAATTGTGGCGCCTAAACCATACGGAAATTAATTATGACATCCTGAGAATAGCTTTATCAAGGAATACGTAATATAAATCATGCTATTTATGATCGCTAGATCATTAGATTCAATTGAAAGACACAACTAGTTACGTATTCCAATAGCATGGAGTCGACGAAATAATCTTCTGTTTAGAACTAGCAAAGTATAGGATTGAAGAAAAATTAGTATGTTGGGCAATTCTACCTTATAAGATAAAAATCGGGTCATGCAATAGCAACTCGTTCCAATTTGTAATATTAGGGCTATTAAGCGAATGATGAATACAAATTCACGTGATTGGGTTGAAATATTGTCCATTGTAAACATATATGTGTATTAACTTGTGGGAATGATTTATTTGCAGAATTTACGGTTAATTAGCATCGTGGGAAAGTGAAAGGACATTGCAGATATTGGCGGAATGATTTTATATTTCTTAGACGAGAGTTTTTTTTTCACAGTGTGCAGAACTTATAGAAGTTTCCTACTACGAGAAGATATATATTGCGATATTCAATACAGATAATTATTCTTTTCATTTGCTTCATTATTGATTTCTGAGATGTTTCTGCTTATTAAAAGTTTTATTTCTGACCAAATAACAAAATGCACTATTTAATTTTTTTTAATTATTTAACAATGTGATTAAAAAAATTTATTCAGCAATAAATCTTCTCAAAATCGGAATAATAAAGTTATCTCACATGCGTCTTGAAAAAGTGAAGCTATTTTCAAAATTAATAATTGAAAAAAAAATTTCAAGATATAAAATTATTGCTTTCAGCAATTGCATTTTACAAGATATAACTTTATTCTTGTTATATTTTTAAGATATTAATTTCTTTAAAAAATTTCGCTTTAAGGTGATATTTTAAAATTTCATTTGAAAGTAACATTAGGTAATTGTTCTAACTTAGTTAAAATTTATGTCTTATTGTTCGATTATTAGGTTTTTCTTTTCCATTAAATTAGTTTCAATTCTCATTTATTAATTAGCTGATTTCATTGCAGTAAATTAAAAAAAAAGATTTTATTAAATTAAATATTCCAATTTCAGGAGGCACGTTAATTTAATTTATTTCATTCATCAATAATGATATTAAATGAACCAATATTAAATTTTCCATGCGGATGAAAAAAATAATGTATTAGTGCATTGAATATTTAATAGAAATTCGATTTTTGCAATTCATTATTACATATCTTGAATATTTTATTCCCAGCATAAGATATGTACCTTATGACGTAAATCAATTTAGAAAGAG
>BPLQ01006286.1:0-197463 GCA_021605075.1 Caerostris darwini | reverse complement strand
GCAAATGTCTCCATTGCAGGTCAAACTCTTAGCGTGGGCAGTCCTTAGTCTATCTGAAGTCGTTTGAGCAGATCTAGGACAGGAGCACTGCAAGGACATACCAGGATATTGAGCGGCGTACCATGCATGAATGGGTGGCGACCTCCAAGGGGTATTCACTGTCTACAGTCATGGAATGAACCTCTGAAGCTGACAGATTGGATGAAGAAGCTTTGGGAAGTTCGCAACCAGCTTCCCTAGCGAGCAGATCAGCAATTTCATTTCCGTAGATGCCCACATGGGAGAGAATCCACTGCAAGCACATCGATCCGATCGGGTCCAAAACAGCTAGTTTAAAAACGATATCCTGGCCTAATTTGTCCAGGATGCTTGGCCAATCCTTCAAATACTGTATTGAGCTCTAACTATCAGTCATATATATATATATATGTGTGTGTGTGTGTGTGTGTGTGTGTGTGTGTGGTGTGTGTGTGTGTGTGTGTGAGTGTATGAATGAGGAAAAATAATATCGCATAACAAAACAAAACAACAAGAATTTGATGCACCGTATTATGTGTTATATTGATTTTTGTAGTATTTGGTTGGATTTCATAGTTGACAAAGACGTTAAGTCAAACGGTTTTTATTTATTTATTTTTATTTTATATTTGCATTAGTGGCAAAAAATTATTTTTCACAATTAAATGTGATCTAAACAGGCTTGCATATTTTAATGTATATGTATGTTGTATTATGTATTTTGTCAGGAAATATTCAGTATACTTTAATGAACCTAATTTTAAAATGGTTCATATTTTTGATAATACAGACACCATATATAAGAATAAAATTACGTAGATAGGAATTCTTGCAGCTAGGCCATCATGTTATTAATGAAGAATTTTTTCATCAAATTTGGAATAAAATAGACAACTATAAATAAATTTTTTTTTAATATTTAAATGTTTATTATTTTATTAAACTGTATCTGGATTGCGTTTCCTATTTTAATACTTCAACAAAATCTGGATATTTCTCAAAAACAATACCAATTATAATTTTTAAATAAAATGGGAAAATGCGGACATTTAGCCAAAAAAGAAAGGCTTCTGCAGGCAGCGAACTGTACATGCCTGCATTATGGTGTGGGAGTTATGCGACTCAACATGTGTTTCTTTTGTGTAGCTTTGTAAAAATGGCAGCTGGGATTCGAAACAAAAAAGGATTCCAAAAGGGCTTTGTATGACATTTTTAAACTAACTCTGCATTTCGGAATAAAACTAGTGAAAAATTATAACGATGGATATCGAGCACCCCACGCTTTTAGAACAGGGACATTCATTTTATTCTTATGTTAACAATTATTTTTAACTTTTTAGTTTGATTCACTCTAAAAGCGCGTTTTTTAGTGTTTTTAAACTATAATTTTTTACGATGTGACTGATATTACTGCACTAATGAAGAGGAGTGTTATAACTACTACGGTGTCCAAAAAGTAAGACCAATTTTCAATTTAAAATTCCCGCGGTTAAGATTAAAGATGTTTTGGGCTCAAAAGCGTCAAATCTCGATTGGTACCGAAAACACTGATTTTTTTTTGGAAACACATTGCCGCGTTGAAGTGTGTGAAACAATGCCTTCTGACCATCAGGACAAGTTGAAAGGAATCATAACTGGAGATGAGATTTGGATTTATGCTTACGAACCGAAAACAACCGATCAATCGAGCGAACATCGTGACAAAGGTAAAGCAAGACCGAAAAGAGCACGCCAAAGGTGATCAAAAATCAAGGTGATGTTGACTGTTTTCTTCGATTACCGTGGTGTGGTGTATTATGAATTCCTTCCGCCGGGCCAAACTGTCAACAAGGAATATTATTTTAGTGTTATGCGCCGTTTGCGTGAAGCTATTCGCAAAAAGAGGCCGAATTATTTATGGAAAGACAACTCTTGGGTTATGCATCACGATAATGCGCCAGCTCATAATGCATTAATTCTGACTTTATCGCCAAAAATGAAGCCCATATCGTTCCACAACCGCCGTATTCACACCGTACGACTTCTGGCTATTCCCTAAACTTAAAAGACCACTCCGTTTTGAGCCGATTGATGAGATTCAACGTGAATCGCCGCGCGTCTTTGAAGGCCACCCCTGCTGATGCCTTTTTTAGCATGCATTGCGGATTGGCAAAAAAGTTGGCATAAGTGCATTGTGTCCGGTGGGGATTCCTTTGAAGGCAATGAAATAAATTTGGAAAAATAAATAAAGAGTTTTTGAAAAAAATAAAATTGGTCTTACTTTTTGGGCACAGTAGTACCAGAGAAAGGACTAAAAAAACAAAAAATAACCTTATAAAATAGAAATGGTACTTACGACAGTGAGCTGTTTGTCGCCAGTTGTGCTGCCGGCTGCCGGGTACAGAGGAGCGTTGTAGCCGGTCTGCCCTTCCGTGCTCAAGTGGTAATCGTAGGTCATCACGTGGATGAGATCCAATGCTCTAGGATAAAAAAAGAAGCACCAAGTGTTTCATATGAATAAAATTTCACTATAAAATAGGATTTATAAGATATTGCAGTGTGCAGATTGGTCAACCAGTTTGTAATTGGGTGTGGTTGGGTTGAGATACTTGAGGCACAGGTTGGAGAACTCACAGCTTTATTGACACACGCACAAACAACGAACACATGCAATATTTAACACATTTAAAGACAGATAATTGCAGATTCATGGAAGGGCTCCACTTCTGAACTGAAAACTCGAAACTCGGATAGGCGCAGGTTGTGCGAAATATACTTTCTCTTTGAGTGAGGGTCTGTAAGCCAACTGATGCGCGGGTTGTGCTGGCAGTATAGGAGGAATCACTGTTACAATATTAGATAAAGTTCTGTAGTATCAATTTTTTTCGTTGATATCATCGGTGGACCTTAATGTTTAATTTATACATGCCAAGAATGCTATGGAAACCATGCCAACAGCCCACCGACTGGCTAGAACATAAGTCATTGCTTTTGAGGAGGGCATTGTTAAATGAAATGGATTCCGTGAGAAATAATGCTATAGTAGATGACGCTATGCGTTTAGATCTGTGGTACGAAGCAGCTATGCTAGCAAAATCTACAGCAAATAACACTTTTGTTTTTGAAAAGATACAGCAACAGCCGTTGAACTGTTAAAGAAGCTAGATATGATACGTTCCATCCAGCATAACGATGATTTTAGAGACTTCAAATGAGACTCAAAATCAAAATGAGACTTCTCAGCAGAATATCCGGCGTTATTCAGTAGTTCTTTATGCTCCTCAGTAGTAGGTAGGAAGATAAAAGTGGCAAATACCTACCCATTAATTTTTTTTTTTTTTTTTTTCTATAGAAATATTGTGCATAGTTAATCCAAAAATTTTGTTGTTTTTCGTAATAAATACGGAAAATCCGTATTAGTTGCCATCACTAGATTACTTTATCCAGACATTGTCTTTGCTGAAGTTGGCAATACGAAATAACATATCATGATCTTTCCTATGTCGCAAGGGAACAATTTAAACAATATTCTTAAAAAAAGAATGGTCTAGCAATGATTTCTGCTCTGATGCCCCATCAAACAGACAATTTTTGTGCATACAATGGAATTTCCTGAACTGCATAGGGTTATTTGGGCAGTTGTGACAGTCCCATTGAGATGAACCCACAGCCAATCATCGACATCCATATTGGCAAAAAATGTATGCAAATGATGAGTAAATGATGAGCAATGTTGATCATTATTGGTTTGTTAAAAATGCTGTACACGGTTCATCTTATATGGTTGGTACAGAAATATGGCAATGAATTCGGCCTCTTTGATGGATATCTAGACAGTGTCTTTGAAGTAAAATATCTTGTACTCCCTTTAGACAACAAACTCGCCTGTAAAAGTTACATAAATGCATCAAAGATAAACTTTGAAATACGACCCATATCACCTCTCCCCCTACTCATTGGAAAGTATTCAACGTTACAAGATCCTTCTACATAAGCAAGTACGCTGCCCCATTCTAATGTATGCTGATCCTATTTGGGGTATAGCTGCCAATACCTACCAGAACAAAATACAAGTTCTTCAAAATAAAACTCTAAAAAGCATCTGATATGCTCCTAGATACACCAGAAAGATATCTGGATCAAACCCAAAAATCGAACATTATCAAGTTATCTAGAAATATACTTAGGATTTTCTTTTCAGGGTTTTTTAGAAATTTGGGTCTTATCCCCAAGACCCAAATTTGCCTACACAACTATTAAATACCTACCTTTACTCTATTCCTTTCACTCTACCTACTAGGTTCTACCTTTTCACTCTCCTTCCTATACTTGTCTTACTGATATCATCCACACAAAAATCTACTTTAGTTTTGTAAAAAAATTGTGGAATCATTTAAAAAATATTTCTCTTTTATTCATTTTCATTCTTCATTCTTTTTTTTTAATTCTTGCTGTTTTCCATCAGGTCATTCTATAATACTTATGCATACACTGAGTAGAAGCGTTTTCTACACTGGCACTGAAGGAATAACATCAATCACGACGATGCATATTAGGAAAACAATTTCCCCAGACTTTCCATATCGTCGTAACATACAAATTCAATTTGTCTCGTTACAACTCGCGCGCTAATACAACCAGAAAACTCGGTGGAACATCGGTGGGCCTCATGTGTACCGTGAACAGCCCACCGACAACTAGGTGGAACATCGGTGGACCTCATGTGTACCGTGAACAGCCCACCGACAACTGGGTGGAACATCGGTGGACCTCATGTGTACCGTGAACAGCCCACCGACAACTGGGTGGAACATCGGTGGACCTCATGTGTACCGTGAACAGCCCACTGACAACTGGGTGGAACATCGGTGGACCTCATGTGTACCGTCAACAGCCCACCGACAACTGGGTGGAACATCGGTGGACCTCATGTGTACCGTGAACAGCCCACCGACAACTGCTGTGGAACATCGGTGGACCTTATGTGTACCGTGAACAGCCCACCGACAACTGGGTGGAACATCGGTGGACCTCATGTGTACCGTGAACAGCCCCCTGACAACTGCTGTGGGGACGACAGTGTTTTTCTTGAAGACTTTTAGGAGTTAATTGCCTTATATTCGTGCACATGGCTATCTGGCTACGAGTCGAGAACTGTTAGCAAACTTGGTGGAAGAAAGAGAGAAAAAAAAAATAGGCTCTACTCACCTAGATATCCCCGGTACATCGTAAGCGGCGTCCACTATAGACTTCCCTCCTCCCACAGCTGCAGTCAGCAGCATGCCTTGAGGTTGCAGGGCGGCCTTCAGGTCCTGGTAAGAGATACACAGTTTACAACAGGACGCGAATCACAATGCAGTTTTTGAATAAATCACTACTTGTCCCCACTCTTTGCTCAGGTAGCATGCGAGCAGACAACAAAGATAAGTGAATAACATCAACAGCATTGAAAAATGAATAGACTCATTGGAGATCTCGATGCAACATTTCAGGGCATCTTCTCAGGCATGTCCGAATAAGTTTTTTTTTTTCTCAATTATGCCTTTACCCACCAATACAGTAAGTTAAAGAAGTCAAGTATCCTGGACTTGTATTATACTGACTCGATGAGAGACTAGGATTTGCCTCGGAAATAAGTAACCTGATTATCGATGAGATATACTTACATGCATTATCAAAACTGCATCGAGTCTCTTGTTTTCTGTAAGCAACGATTGTAACACGCGCTAACAGTGGATTCCTTTCAAACCTGCACATGAACGGGTCATGAAGTTAAGTACACTGACTGATTATTTTACCATGTTCCATCGAAACTCCAAGGTTTAGTTTGCTTTGTCGCTCTACGGTCATTTTGTGCACACTTTGGGCTCATTAGACCGGAACCTATAGTTTAACGTGGATTCCGAACCACTCACAAACATTCCTACCGAATCTCCAAAGGAGTCTATGCCTTTTTAAAAGCATTGTTTCCAAGTACAGCAACTATTATATCACGAGTCGATCAGTTTTCATCAATAAAAGACAAACAAGGATTCGGATGATTCTTTAATCCGAAGGAGGACGCAAACAAGTTACCTGCAATAGCAGAACGAAGTTCCTCTTATCTTCTGGTCTCCCTCCCCGCATAGTGGGGTACTCCCAGTCCATGTCGAGCCCATCGAAGCCGTACTTCCTCAAGTACTGCACCACGCTCTGGACGAAGGTACTGCGCGAACTAGAGCTGGACGCCATCTGGGAGTACTTCTGGGAGCCCTCGTTCCAGCCGCCGATGGAGAGCAGCGTCATTAGGGCCGGGTTCCGCTGCTTCAGGGCGTTGAACTTACCATAGCCATCTGAAAGTAAACGGGCATGCTATAGTTCTGCAATGAGATCTAAATGCATTCTCGCTTTTCAATTAGTGTTTCTTAGTTTCTTACAACAAAGCCGCCAGCGGATTGAACCTCAACCCTAATGCTCAACAGCGGCGCATGTTAACACTGAGCCCCGTGTCGGGCATTTTTCGAGTAATATCGGAAAAACCAAGCAGGTAGTATAATTATCGATGTCACTAAATCGAAAAAGACAACTAGGTGCATGCCACCAGCAGAAATTAAACCTACATCCTCTTAAACCTTAATTACAGTGGATTATTATTAGGACTGTTTTCTTATTAAACCCTATGTCGACAATTTCACATTACATTGCATTGCATAACTTATTATATTTTAACAAAACTAAATTGGTAGTAAAATTTTTGTAATTACTTTATCTAGAAAGTAAGATACAGATACAAACGAATTGACCATTCTTAGTAGATATGATAGAATAAAATGAGTACTAAGTAGAAGACAAAAACAAAGCATAACTTACTCAGTCCACTGGGGAGGTCCAGCCAGGGGTCACTGCTTTCGATCTGGTTGTTCTGCAGCTTAGCGAAAGCGTAGACGATGTGGGTGCACAGGTTGGGGTCGATGTTGGAAAAATCGAACTTCCCATCACCCTGACGGTAATTGGCCCACGTCTGAAGGTAGCAGCCAATTTTTTTCCGGATCCTGTAAAACAAACGTAATAAACTATTACTATATTCATAAAAAAATTCTACATCAAACATTCCTCAGAACAATCTTTAGACTGTGTTCTAGAGGTTTTGAGCTAAAGGAGTGAATTTAGCACATTACATACACATACATAGCCAACGGCCGTACCATGCTGAATATACCGGTTCTCGTTAGATCACCGAAGTCAAGCATCATTGGGCGCGGTCGGTACTTGGGCGGGTGACCACCTGGGAACACCGCGTGCCGTTGGCAAATTTGGGACCTGAATGGCCGAGTGTCTAGCGCTCTGTTTCGAGTTCGAATCCCGGCGGTGCCATGGATGTTTGGAGTGGTTCGGAATCCACTTTAAGCCGTAGGTCCCGGTCTCCTATGACTGTAAGAGCGTCACGGAGCAAAAGTCAGGCTTCTACCTACGGGTGCTCCATCACAACAGAAGCTGCTTCCTTCCCCTTCAATCATGAGCACGTATGGGCTCGTGGGCTTAGCCAGCCAAGTGGGATAAGAAACAACAAACAACAACAACATACACTAGATGGCAGCATAAAGCTATGTAAGTCTTGCATCCAGAAAACAATCAAACAACAAATTTGTATTTAACGAAGCTCCTTGGCTACAAGATAGCCGCAAGCCTCTATCAGGGAAAAACATCAGATGAGGAGATAAATGCAGTGCTTGAGAAAGCAGCAAAGTAGAAAAAGAAAATTGTTCTTTGTGGTGGCGATTTCTTTCTTGAGCATTGGTGATGCTGATGATATAGCATGATGGCAGCCGCAGGCCACTATCCCGGAAAAACTTCAGATGAGGAGAGATATACAGTGCATGAAACAGCAGCAAAGTAGGAAAAGGATGGGCTGAGGAAGTGTCGACACTAATGAGAAGTGAGTGACACAATAACAAAAAGATTTGTTTAACTACACTCAGCCATGGGTGCTGAATTTCTGTTTATGGATGGCATCGCCCGTCCTCACCATGCAAACATTGTAGACGAATGCCTTCAATTGGAGGATATCACCTGTATGGATTGGCCAGCATACTCACCGGACTTGAATCCAATAGAGCATGTGGGGGATATGATTGGGCGACGAATTGCAGCCCGTCAACCCCCTCCCACCTGTCAACCGGAACTTCGGAGGACATTGCTTGATGAGTGGTGTAATATTCCCCAAGATCAGATTGATAATTTGATACTCAGCATGCCTAGACGTTGTAAGGCCTGTATTGCATCGTCCGGGAGACATACTCCCTATTAACCATCATACTAACCATGTTATACTGTTTTTTGTAAATAGGTTCTTTTTTTGAAATTTGCTCCAGGGAGTAAAAATTGCAATTTTTATTAATTATGTCAAACATATAGACTCTTTTTTGCTCTTTACCTTTTGTTTAATAAATAGACTTTACAAATAAGTCAAATTTGTTTTGCTTCTGTCTCTTTCTTTGCCTCAACTTCATTATCCTTAATTTATGGACATGAGTGTAAAATTCAAATTCGAAGTAGACAACACTCCTACCAGTGAGAGTATCTGCATTTATATTAAAATTTATGGCAACCAGAGTTAAGAAGAAAGTGCCGATGTTAAAATTTATTAACTAAAAGCGCCAGACATTACCCCATTGCTAATCTAATTCGTGGAACCATGTTGAAGTGCGCAGATACCGCGTCGGATGGCTCAGGTTCGCATCTGTTGAAGACATCTGTTACAGCCACAGCTTTCCGGAACGAAGAGACACGATGGCGAATGTGACAACGAGATTAAATAATCTCGTATCGGCAGTCAGATTGCCCGATGGGTTATATGAGTTTACTCCCATATTGCCAACGGCCGTACCATGCTGAATATACCGGTTCTCGTTAGATCACCGAAGTGAAGCATCATTGGGCGCGGTCAGTACTTGGGTGGGTGACCACCTGGGAACACCGCGTGCCGTTGGCAAATTTGGGACCTGAATGGCCGAGTGTCTTAGCGCTCTGGCGCTCGGTGCCACAGGTTTCGGGTTCGAATCCCGGCGGTGCCATGGATGTTTGGAGTGGTTCGGAATCCACTTTAAGCCGTAGGTCCCGGTCTCCTATGTCTGTAAGAGCGTCACGGAGCAAAAGTCAGACTTCTACCTACGGGTGCTCCATCACAACAGAAGCTGCTTCCTTCCCCTTCAATCATGAGTACGTATGGGCTCGTGGGCTTGGCCAGCCAAGTGGGATAAGAAACAACAACAACAAACAACTCCCATATTAGACACAAATGCAGGAAAGTCACCCAAAAATATTCCAGTCATCATTCGTTAGTGGGATGTTCGAGGCATAAGTTGACCCGAACTCACCTATGTTTAAAAATTCTCTAATTCTGTTTTTCAGTAAATTTAATCAGGTTGCCGGGTGTGTCATATAGTCATCGCTCATCAGTGAGATGTTCAAGGCATAAGCGGACCCAAGCCCACTGATGTTTTAAAAAAATCCTCTAATTCTGTTTTTTCAGTAGATTTAGTCAGGTTACCGGGTGGATCATATAGCCATCTCATCATCGCCCATCAATGGAATGTTCGAAGTATAAGTGGACCCGAGCCCACTGATGTTTAAAAAAAATCTCTATTTCTGCTTTTTTCAATAGATTTAACAATTTGTAGTATTATTAAATTGTATATAACCATGGCTTTTAGAGAAAAGAATATTTTAGCAATCGAATTTCAATTTTTCCTTTTCTTTTTCCTGAATCAAATTTCATATGCGACGAACTAGTTTTGGAAAAACATTTATCTCTGCATTCCACTTTTTAAATGCACCATTCCCGCCTTATTTTTTTTTCTCTTAACAAATAAAATTTCATAAAAACATGTTTTCAAACTTCCCCTTTTTGATTACACTTCCAGAGAAATTACAACGAAAACTAATTAACAGAAAAATTAAACATTGTAAGTAAAAACCTCAGAATCATAAAATCTCAAAATTATAATTTGTGTCCACGAACTCTTTACCACGAAATATAAAATAGGTTATCGAAAATTGCACTCCAAGAAAGTTTTTCCAAGATATCTGATAATCATCCCGATTTCTTGATTAAACTTCAATTAGACATTACTAATAGTAATGACAAATTGTACCATTTACAGCAATTACCATGAAATTTAACTTACCTTTCTATTAACGTCAATTACCACGAAACTTGTCATTAATGATAATTACTTACAATAAACACTTATTAAAAATATCTTTTTTATTCAAATGTCCCCCCACCTTAACAATTCTGAACCATATAGATAAGATGTACGCATTATCATGCATTCATAGATATCTAATGCTATGCACTATTTTCATTCAGAATTTCATTTATATTTTTTACTTCAGTATCTTTCTTTGTTGCTCATATGTTTCCCACCAAGTACAGCAAAAGTTAGCATTGGTACTTCAAAGAAAATTAAAGCGTTGTATATTAATTGTTAGCACAAAAATACAAACTTTAGAATAATTGCCACTTATAGTCAGTTGCCGCATTTTTCCCACTAGAAGAGTTGTAGCATTTCGTTCCCAGGAGAGAAGAATGTATATTTTTAACAAGTACATAATAGCAACTTATCACTCAAATCTGACAGCATATAAGCAGTGTTGTGGATATTTATATTACATGCTATTAGTGTTTTGTGCTAATGAGAACGACCTGTCGCTCAAGTCTGATAGTAGATAATCAGACCATGGATAATGAAATCTCATGAAAATAGCTATTGTTTGTTCGCCGTTCACAGGTTGAAACAATTACTGATGGAATATGGACTACGCCATGAGTTGTTACATCGGGATGGGTGATAGTCCATGGGCTGAGAAAATGTCTACTCTAATGAGAAGTGAGGGAAGCTCCCTCTTGACGGATTTTCTTAACGGGAGGTTTTTGTAAAGAAAGAAGAGAATTCTGTGATGAGGCGGCAAGAAGTGTTTTTTCCACTTTTCCTGGAAGTGATAGAAAAGTCTGGAGATTCTGCCTGTTTTCCAAAGTGAACCCCTTTCGGTTTCGTGTATCACACCGTGTGATAATTAAGGTCTGTCGCAGATCAGGTGATTTAGATTCGTTGTAGATTCGAAAACTCTGAAAATCTCTGATCTTGGAATGAACTGCACTTGGTATCTAATTAATATCTTTAATTTTCATTTTGTGATTTTTTTTGCAATAGAGTTATGTATATATATTCAAATACAAAAAGTATTAATAAAATCGGAACTATTCTCTCCCAGATCAAAAAGTAGAGTATTCATTTTAGTACAAAGAAAAAAAAACTATGTTCACATATAATAATTTAAAAATTCATATATGGATTTCAGTTTTTTTTTCCTTTAATTTTGTTTATGCAAAAGTTTTTTATTTTTTCATTTTCATCTCATTGTTATATTTTTATTAAAAGATTTTTTTTTTAATTTCTAGGGATTGTTTTATTCATGATTTTTGTAATTGTTTATTTAAAGATGAAGCTTTTTTTTGAGTTGAAGCATTTAAAATAATAATTTTTTTTACTTACTTTCGGATTGTTGCCATCTATTAATTTCGAAAAAAATCCCAGCTGTAATTATCACCACTAGGCAAACACCTATTAATATCCTGCAATACCATGATTTTTAAGAATAAATATTTAATTTAAAAGTATTTCCTTTCAAATTTGCAATACTTTTCTTATCGTGTTATTTGGATTTTTTTTTTTTTTTTTGTATTTTGATTTAATTATAAGCAGTTGATTTAATATAATGATTAAATAGTAAAATGAATAATGAAATATCATTTCAGGTAAAGAAAAAAAACCTGTAAAAATAATGGTTTAAATATTCTTTTAAGTTCATCTATGATTTCAACTAAGTTATATCTTTAATTCTAAAATTACAGACATAAAAATTAATAAACAAAAAAGAAAATAAATATAAAATCATTAAAAAAAGAAATATAAGAAAAGGCATCTGTATTTAATCAACTTCTAACATTTCTGGAAGTTGTTGTTAGATAATTTTAAAATTTGACTTCGAAGTTTATTTAAACTAGAAAAGAGTTATAAACTTTAAAATTAAAACTTTTTTTTAAAAATTACATTACAAGAAAAACAGTTTAATAATTAAATGAAAAATTTAGTTTAAAATAAAAAATAAACTTTGAAATAAGAAACGAATAAAATTAGATTCTGCTT
The DNA here is from genome assembly GCA_021605075.1 of Caerostris darwini. Classification (NCBI taxonomy): domain Eukaryota; kingdom Metazoa; phylum Arthropoda; class Arachnida; order Araneae; family Araneidae; genus Caerostris; species Caerostris darwini. The sequence continues at coordinate 185,275 of BPLQ01006286.1, read as the reverse complement.
TAAAATTTATATCTACATTGTTCAAAATTTTTCTTAATAAGTACAAAAATAATTACTATGATCAAAATAAAAATTCATGCATAACATTATATGCATTAGATACATTGCATTGGATAAATGAATTATGTGCTTTTAGATGGCAGCACTTGTTACATTGCAGTTTTTTAGAATTTAATGTCAATGTATTTCAGTTTTTTGTTTTCTATTGCGTTTGTTTCGTATCAACTAGAACGAAAATAATACATCTTCCAAAGCTTTTACTAAATGTAAGAGTGAAAATTCTGAACCAATCCAATATTATTATAATTACAATATTAATCCAATATTATTAATTATATTTCTGATATTTCAGAAAATATACTGATTAATAAAATTCAACATTTTTATGTGAACTCACAGTTATTGCTGAAAATTTTTCTTAATAACTACAAAAATAATTGCTGTAATCAAAATAAATATTCATGCATAGCGTTAGGTACATTAAATTGGATAAATTAATTATGTGCTACTAGATGGCAGCACTTGTTAGAGTGCTGTTTTAAGAAATTAATGTTGGTGCATTTATTTCAGTTTTTGTTTTCTACTGCATTTGTTTCGTATAAATTAGAATAAAAATAATACATTTTCTAAAACTTTTATTAAATCTAAGAATGAAAATTATGGAGCAATCCAATTATATTTCTGATATTTCAGCAAATATACTGATGAATATAATTATATGGCCAATTAACATATTAATGTGAACTCATAGTTATTAATCTAATAAATAATAAATAATAAATAACAAATAAATCATAACATAATTATAAGTAAAGTTTATAAATAGCAATGTCACATCATAAAAAAAAAAATGGCAACTTTGTAATTTTACTTTGAAAATTATATAAATGTATGAATTTGGATGAGAAAAAAAAATATTTTAATTCTTATACAAGAAATAATACGAAAGTCAAAATGACTAAAGCGAGCTTTTTAATAAATGAATACATTAAATAATCAAACGCAAGTTAAATATTTTAATGAAACAATACAAAAAATAAAATAAAGTCAATTTTTAAATGTTCGAACTGCTTACTACAAAGCAATGTTGCGCTACAGTGAAAAGAACTTACCGTAAGACATGTTGGGTATATAGTTGGAACATAATTTGGGACGATCAAGTTTGGAACTTATAACAGTTATTTCATATGACGTTTATACTCGACCTTCTTTCATCAGTCACTGATTTCTAACAGGAAGTTCAAAAGAGCATTGTTGTAGCACGGGAAATGGCACTTTCACTTTCGAACAGACCGAAACTGAAACATTTTGGAATTCTTTATTTGTTATTCTAAATGGAGCCGGAACGGGGATTAGATTACGCTTGAAATGAAAATTAATGCATGTGAATACAATAAAAGAATGATTTCACATGCATGTCTAAGATAAAACATTCAAAATTAAAATAATGTAATAAAGTAATTAAAATAATTTTTTTTTAATTAATTCTAAATGTTTAATTAAAAATTTCTTTTCTTTTCTTTCTAGGAAGAGTATTAATTCAAAGTATCTAATTAATTAAGGAAACAGAATGTTGCTGCTAATTGTTGAAACGTCAATAGTTCGTCCCATTAGAGGTTTTATTTACATTTTTAATTACTAATTAATAATAATTAACTTTATTTACATTTTAATTACATAGTAAAATTTTGTTGTTGAAATGTGTTTTAAGTAAAAAAAAATTTTTTTTTTTTTTTTTTTTTTTTTAAATCTTAATTTTTTGTATTTTAGTAATAAGGCACGTTTTGGTTTTTTATACATTGTTTTAAATATAAAAAAAATATATAAATACAATTTTTTTTTGTCCTATTTTCAATTTTGTATAATTTATAATTTGCGTTTATTGTAAGGCTTGCGTTTGATGCCACAGGTTTCAGGTTCGAGTCCAGGAGGTGCCCTGGATGTTGTAGTGGTAGAGAATTCATTTTAAACCGTTGGTCCCGGTCTAATATGACCATAGGGCTGACAATCCTACTCCGTATGAAGAAAAACATCTCGTGGTTTGGGATCTGCAGGTAAAATGCATCATAATTCTAAATTATAAATCCCCATGGGGGCTATTTAGCCATTGAAGATTTGGTTTGGTTTGTTGCCTATGGTCATTTTATTGTGTTCACTATTATTCTTACATGCCAAAATAGAAATGATCTTGATACTAAACCACTTTAAGGAAATGCATCCTAACTCAACAGGATAGAGAAAGCATCATAACTCTATAATTATAAATCCCCATATTAAATTTAGACCATGTATAGACATTTTTTTGGCGGAAAAAATTGAACCATATTGAGGTATTATTATTGTGTTCACTATTATTCTTACATGTAAAAATAAATAATATAATAACAATACTAAATGCCCATTGTAAAGAAATATATAATATAAAAAATGAAATATAAAAAATATATAAACATAAACGAAATAAAAAAAAAATGAAATCATTTTTTTTGTTCTAATACAGCTGGCAAACACTTAGACCAGGGGTCTCCAAACTACGGCCCGCCAGTGTCATCCATTCGGCCCACGACAGCGAATAGCTTATTGTTGCTGTAATAAGTCGGATAAAAAAAAAAAACACAGAATGATAATAACACGGTTTTATTGACTTTCTAGGTAAGGCTTAATGACAAGCATAATACGCGGAAAAACTAACTTAAGCATAACAACTAACAAACAATTGAAATAAATCCCACTAACAATATAAAATTAGTGAACATCCCGCGGTTACCCTCAATAGTTACCTACCTATTTCCTTTTAATCACTAGATGTCGTGAAGTGTCACGGTCGTATCGATACACACAATAGTAATTGTAGTAATTGAACCAGCGAATTTAGCAAGCGTATGCGTACCCGGAGACTAGTTTAGTAATTATAGATAATGGCAGAAAAATTAAAATGGTTTTGGCCCTTGGTATTTACTGGAGTAAACAGTGTGGCCCTAAGACTGGAAAGTTTGGATACCCCTGACTTAGACAATTGTCTTTGATGCCTTAAAGCAAGCGCTGCACTGACGTTACTCACTTAGCACTACCAGGAAGTGCGTATAGCCTGAAGATAAGCTACGGACGCGGAATAACAATACCCCCACAACGCTCTACGATCCTGTTAGACTGGGACCTACGGTTTAAAGTGAATTCCGAATCACTACAAACTTCCATGACACCACCGGGACTCGTACCCGAAACGTGTGGTAACGAGAGCTAGTTGCAAGTAGCGTCCGTTATGTTTGAGCGGGTTTTGTATTTGGTCAATTTCATTTTCGAAAAAAAAAAAAAAAGATTCACAGGTGTAAGCTAAACCAAAAGCGCTAACAAGTTGAACTAAGAGTCTGGTTTGCTCTGCTATCAACAATCAACTGTGCATATCCAGGGATGGTCACTGCATCACTGAGGTGAAACATAGAACCTGTTATATACCCCTATTATGTGTTCCAAGATGCCATCATGAGTTCGCAGAATATAATTTAATTATTCTGCGAACTCATGAATAAAACAGGCAACATCTGTCCTATATCCGCATGAATATTATTTTGAAATCAAAGTTCATTTTATTTCGTCATTTCGACAGTTCATTTTCGAATAGAGGGATGCACACACGATGTATTTTTTTTTTTAATACATTGTTTTTCACTCCTTTGGCCGTTATAAAATAAATGTATTTTGTAAAAATGTGATAAGCCTCACGGGCCGGAGAAATATTCAAGGCGGGCCGCGTGCGTTTGGCCATGCCACCACCAGGATTCGAACCTGAAGTCTATGGTACCAAGGCAAGAGCGTTCGCTACCCAATTGGCCATCAGGCAGGCCATTGAAGAAGTATGTTTTTATAAAAGAGAAAATATCGTTCTTACAATATATTTCCTGAGGCGGGGCCGGAATGGCCGAGTGGCTAGCGCTCTGGAGCTCGGTACCACAGGTTTCGAGTTCGAGTCCCGACTGTGCCATGGTTGTTTGTTGTGGTTCGGAATCCATTTTAAAAAGTAGGTCCCGGTCTAATAGGATCGTAGAGCGTTGCGGGGGCGTTGTTACTCCGCGTCCGTAGCTGATCTTCAAGTGACACGCGCCCCCTGGGTCATGCAAAGTGAGTACGTCTGTGCAGCACTTACGTTAAGGCATCCAAGACGTCTGCGTTTGCCAGCTGCATTAGAAAGAAAATATATATATATATATTTCCTAAGGTAAAAATATGTTTATTTAATTTTTAAAACTATATTCATTTATACAAAAGAATCAGTGGTTTTCGAATTATGGAACGCGACCCTCAAGTGAGGAAGGAGGCAGATGGATGGATTGAATGGTCATGAGATATTTTATTTAGATAAAATATAAGTCGCTTTAATTGTCTGAAAAAATTTAACTGAATAAATTATGACTTTACAGCTAATAAATGAGTAGATAGTTTGGGATGCTAAATTTTCTAACTAACGTAGAATATCAAGATTCGACTATGGTCAAATGACCTTACTTTATTACTGTATTTTATTAGAGAATATGAATCATTCAACATTTGCCATCAGGGAATTCGAATCCATTGTGACTCGACCGGAAATGGAATAGCACGTGTCATAAACATTTAGGATCGCTTTCGAAAAGAGCGCAGCTGGAATTAGAAATTAAAGAATTTTTTCATTCTTATTTTTTCTAAATGGCGCCACACCACAGGAGAATTTATTCGTGGAATTACACAGGAAATGAAAATTAATGCATATAAATAAAATAAAAGAATTGTTTCACATTTCAGACTATAATAAATTGTTAAAAAATAAAATTCTGTAAGATCTTTTTTTTAAACTTCTAGTCCTTTTTATAAATTTTAAATTTGGGGTTAAAATTCCTTCCTTAAAGTTTTTTTTTTTTTTTTTTTTTTTTTCAGTATTTTTATTTTATATCTTATGTTAATATTTTAAGTTTTATTTCAATCTGTTTTTAAAAAAACTAATTAAATAGAATATGTTAATTGTTGAAATTGCAGCAGATTCTCTGATTTAGATCTTTAGAAAGAAAAAAAATGTGTATGTAATTTTAATTAAAAAAAGATGTGTGTTTTTTTTTTTTTTAAAAGTTAATTTCGAACTTTTTAAATTTTTTATTAAAATAAACCACGTCTTTTTTTTTAAATATATTCTATTCTAATATAAAAAATTTAAAAAAAAATACAATTTACTATGTCTTTTCTTCCTTTTTTAATACGCTTTTATTATTAGCTTCACCTGTATGTTTGTATGTTTGTATGTATGTATGTATGTATGTAACTGACTTTTTCCCCTGGAGATCTGTTTCTCCTCATATACACTATTTAAGCTGCAAAGAAACATTTACAGGCATCTTTCAGAAAGAAAACAGTTGATTCTTTTTAATATGCTTTTATATTAGTTTCACCTGTATGTTTGTTTGTTTGTTTGTAAGTGACTCTTTGGGCTCGATTTTGCCCTACTTTAAACGATCAGATTTAATTTAAACGTTGTAGACTTATGAAGGACCAACGGCACTAAAATAGTTTGATAAGTTTATTATCTCATCATGATTAAGATCGCTAGGATTAGAGATTTTATTTTAACTTATGAAGAGCAATTTAACCCATGTAGAATGAAAGTATTCAGTAAAAACATTCAAACCTACGTGGGACAATGGATGACGCGCCTGACTATGGATCAGGAGATTCCCTGTTCGAATCCTAGCTGGCTCGACCTATTCGCATTTAGCCTTTGTTTTACTGACAATTACAATTGCACCTCATTTAAATATTATAGTTTAAAAACATTAAAAAACATGCTTTTAGAGTTAATCAAACTAAAAAGTAAAAAATAAATTAATAGTTTAAAAAAACTAAAAAATACGCTTTTAGAGTTAATCAAATTAAAAAGTAAAAAATAATTGTTAACATAAGAATAAAATGAATGTCACTGTTCTAAAAGCGTGGGGTGCTTTGTATGACATTTTAAAACTAACTCTGCATTTCGGAATGAAACTAGTGAAAAATTATAACGATTGATATCGAGCACCCCGCGCTTTTAGAACAGTGACATTCATTTTATTCTTATGTTAACAATTATTTTTTACTTTTTTATTTGATGAACTCTAAAAGCGTGTTTTTTAGTTTTTTAAACTATTAATTGATTGTCTTTTTCGTCCAATTTCAAATTGTGTATAATTTGTAGTACAGAATAGTATTATAAAAGAGACAATATCGTATATTTTCTGAAATAAAAATACATTTAATTATTTACCCATAAAATTATGGGTATTGTATTGTGGAGCGATATTTTTCGTGTCCTTGATCAGCGTATCGTTTCCTTGACCAGTTCAAACTTTTCTGATTAGTTCATGATTTTTATAATAATAAATTTAACATTAAATTTCTTTCAAGAGCTATTCTTATTGGATTATTTAAATTTCTTTCACATGCTTTTTATTAAATTCTTTTCACGTGATTTTTAAAAAAATCGTTTGGAGTTCTATAGTTATTTTTTTATTTTTAATTACCCATAAAATTATGGGTATTGTTTTGGGGAGTGGAGGTTTTTGTGTCCTTGATCAGTTTTTCGTTTCCTTGACCACTTCCAACTTTTCTGATTGGCTCATGATTTTTTAATAAAAAATTTAACATTAAATTTCTTTCAAGAACTATTTTTAATGGTTTATTTAAATCTCTTTCAAGAACTATTCTTATTGGTTTATTTAAATTTCTTTCACGTTTTTTTATTTTGGAATTCTATTTTTTTACCCAAAAATAATATTCTTATTCGTTTATTTAAATTTCTTTCTTTCAAATATTGCTGTTTTTTTTAATAATAAATTTAACATTAAATTTTTGTCAAGAACTAATCGTATTGGTTTATTTCATTTTCTTCCAAATATTGTTATAATAAATTTCTCTCCCGCGCTTTTTTTAAAAAATCGTTTGGAATTCTATAGTTATTCTATAGTTCATCTTATTTTTTATTTTTTATTGCCCATATAAAATTGTGGATATTATTTTGGGGAGCGGAGTTTTTGTGTCCTTGATCAGTTTTTCGTTTCCATGATCACTTTTACGATTTTTGATTAGTATATTATATTTAATAATAAATTTAATATTACATTTCTTTCACGAGCTATTCTTATTGGTTTATTTAAATTTCGTTCCCATGTTTTTTTAATAAATTGTTTTCACTTGCTTTTTTATCAAATCGTTTAGAATTCCTTACTTTATTATTATTTTGTTTAATTTCTTTCATATGCTTTTTTGTAAAATCGTTTATTTTTTTTTCACGTGCTCTTTTATGAATTCTTTTGGAATTCTTTAATTTTTTTATTTATTCAATTCCTTCTATTAGCCCACACTCTCCCTATATATATCTTTTCACATTTTCAATCGTTCATAAAATACTTTTTATTCATCCACTCAAGTTCAAATACTTTTTTTTTAACTTGTAGTGGATGACACCTGATGTGAATACAGTTTTCTCAAATATTAATTCATTCATTAAATTTAATTCATTAATTTGAATTTTTTTTAGATTTAAGTTGCGTGTATCAACCAGTAGATGGCGCCAGATAAACTTAAAAAAACGAATGAAAATTATTTATAAAGGACTTTCTGCAATAGAGTGAAAGAAAAAAAAAAATGGGAATTGACTTTAAAAATTTATTTTTATGTTACTTGTTAATTAGGAGTTCAATTTCTGTGTTGGGTCTTCTAATCCATATATTATCGTCAACTCTTTGTCCAAAAATATTAAGCAATCCTTGAAGCTTTTTAATCAAGCCACTTTCCAACGTTATTATTTTGTATTTTATATTGAAATATTGTTATAACTCATGGCACTTTTCATACAGTTTCATATCGTTGAAATTTGAAAGCATTACTAAACACATGAGAGAATTCTCGACATTCATCTTCCATTGCAAAGTAATATCCACCATTATTCCTTTGTTTGTTTAAAATTGCTGTTATGCGTTTTGTTCTTACATTAAATACAAAATTTTGTGGGTTACCTGTATATCAGCCCAGTCGATTATTTTATTTCATTTTTCACATTGAATTATTTATATAAATAATCAAATCAGTGGTTCTTAAATAAGAGTGGAGCTTTCAGAAAGGAGGAATGTGGATGTATGGAAAAGATATGATGTATTTCATATAGATCTTCTTATATTCTATAAGACTCATTAAGCAACTTAGAAAATTAACAATCGAGAATATGGAGGGAAAATATTTGCTAAACATAAACTTCAATAATCTAGAATTTTATATTTTTTGATAACTACTCTTTAATTGGTGAGAAAATCCAGTTTTAAAATCAGTCGCCGCCGGATTCGTGATACGATGGTAATGTGGGTTGCTAGCTTATGGAAGGACAAAGTAGTGAATTCGCTTGTGGCGTCTGTTCCAGCCACTGATTTCACGAACGAGGAAACACGATGACAATTGTGGTATTTAAAGCATCTCAAGCTCTCAATAGTCAAGGTGTTAGCTGGGAGTTTTCCAGGTTTTCTCCACTGCGATATGCAAATGCGTGGTAGTTACCCCGAAAAGTCCTTCTGGAAGGTCTTCTACAACCGTCGGTGAGCTGTTCGGGGTATAGAGACAATGACAGAGAATGGACGGAGAATTGGAAAACAGAAGACGGAGATCGAGAAGCAAAGAGGGAGAGATTGTGAGCTGCCCCTCCCGTAATGGATTGATGGAAGGCCCAGGAGAGGAAAGATACCCAGTCGCTGTCCCCTGCACGGGCTCCTAGAGCAAGGGTCTCCAAACTTTCCAGCCTTAGGGCCATACTGTTTACTCTAACAAGTACCAAGGGCCAAAACTGTTTTAATTTTTCTGCCATTATCTATAATTTCTACACCAGTCGCCAAGTACGCGCTCTGAGCGAGCATACGCTTGCTAAATTCGCTGGTACAATTACTACAATTACAATTGTGTGTATCGATACGACCTTGACGACAAGTGGATACTCCGCGGTTTCATTCGCGTTAATTTAGCGTTTCCGTTCCTGTATATATCCTGAATCAAACGCATGATAAGAATCATATGTTTGATTCAGGATATATACATTCCAAACATCCATATACGTACATATGAGATACTCTTTACCCCATCATAACTACCGAGAGTAACCTCGGGATGTTCACTAGTTTATAATGTTAGTGGGATTCATTTCAATTATTTGTTAGTTGTTATGCTTAAGTAAAATTTTCTGCGTATTATGCTTGTCTTTAAGCTTCACCTAGCAAGTCAATAAAACCGAGTTATTGTTTTAATGAATATAAAAATTGTTATGATGATAAATAAGTAATATAGAAAAAAAATTAAAGTCAATTCCTACTTTTGTTTCACTCTATTGCAGAAAGACCTTTATAAATAATTTTCATTCATTTTTTTAAGTTTATCTGGCGCCATCTTTTGGTAGATACATGCAACTTAAATCTAAAGAAAACTAAAATGAATTAATTAAATTTAATTACTGAATTAATATTTGAAAAAAACTGCATTGACATCCAGTGTCATCCACCACAAGTTAAAAAAAAATGTATCTGAACTCGAGTGGATGAATAGAAAGCATTTTATGAACGATTGAAAATGTGAACAAGATATATATAGGGAGAGTGGGAGCTAATAGAAGGAATTGAAGAAAGGAGGAGATACGTGAAGTTTTTCCGTTTTTATAGCGCTTGCAAAAATAAAGAGTTTGGAGACCATTGTAGAGAAACAGAATGGTTTATTGCAAAAAATAAAAGATGCTAGTTTAAATGTTTAGACGTGAAAACGTTTCGCCCTGACCTGGTGCCTGCACATATTTTTGTTGATGTGGAACAGAAGGTCAAATTTCCCACATATATATTATAAGTCTTGAACAGCCCACCAACTTATGAGGATGCTAGATGATTGCCTTACGGAAAGACTTTTAAGGTATGAAACGAGGTTAGACCCTGTATTTGCATATCATAAGGGAGAAAACCCAGAATATATCCAACAAGTAACCTGACTATTGATAAAAGACGCTTTACACATATTGTCAGAATTTCCATCGAGTCTCCTCGTTAGTTAAAGCAATGACTACAATCAACAACGGCAGATGATTCGTACCTGAATCCTACTGGGCTCTAGCCGAACGTGTTTGCCATTTTTCTACACGTTTAATATGCATTGCTTTCAAAGCTAAAGTGTCTGTGTGCTTTGTTAAATTGGAAATTCTTTTTAGAATTCTTCTTATAATTAAATTTAGAATTCTTCTTATAATTCTTTAGCCTTTCTTTCCCTTTCCAGCCCATTTATAGTCACGATTTGTTGCCCCGTGTTTACAGGAAGTGTTGATGCGGGACGCTCACATACACCGTCACAGCCGTCATCCTTCTTCGTTCCTGAATGCAGTGACTACAACTCATTCTGCCAGCGAACACAAACCTTTGCTTTCTTGCATATACCAATTTAATTAGAACAAATTGATTAGATTTGACAAATAATCCTAAAATTATTCTACTTGATTTTATCAGTATACGTGATATATAAAATGTCTTAATTTTCTTGTTACTGATTAAGATAACGAATTCATAATCTAAACCAGCAAAAATAATAATTTTGAAATGTTAAAATTAATAATCTACTATCGTTCGTAATATACAGTGCATGTAATTTTTAAACGGCTTCGCAAATCATAAAACAAAATTTTTTTTTCGAAATAAAAAAACGAAAAGTGTGGAAGTTTTATACCCACACGCCAATTTTAAAATAATAGAGATTGGAATGAATGAGTTGAATATTCAGAACAAAACTCTTTGAGAAACGATAATACAGATATTAAAATATGTTTAGGATTAGATAAAAATATTTAAAATAAAGATACTTGTTTTCAAAGATTGTATAAAAAAGTTATTTCATTCCAAAACTTTTTAAGGGAATAACCATGAATCAAAGATCATACTTCGGAATATCATATGATTCATTACTATTCATGATATTCTTAAAGGGAGCCAATTAGTTTTATTACTTAAAACAAACTGTCACTCCAAGTTTCTCTCATGCAAACATTTAACATGATATGAAATTAAAAAAATTCTATTTTTTTGTGTTTGAAAAAATTATTTGCTGTTAAATCAATTCATATTTTATGATTTCAACAAACCAAACCAAATTTTTGAAATAAATTAATCTTTTATTATGCATCTTTTTTTTAGCATATGAAAGTTAAACGCTTTGAATCGTATTTGCAAATACATATGTATAGGAAAACTATTCTTGGATTCCTTTTTTTATTGTGTTTAAACATTATTAATTCAAAAGAAATACAAAGTGGAACACTTTCATCGTTTTTCTTTTTATTTATTTATTTTATTCAATAACGAATATTCTAGTAACTCACATGGTTCTCAGAATAGAATGAACTAAACGAAAACAAAGTTCAAGGTCAAGTTTACGTAACTGATGACGTAGCGTTTTCGGAACAATTCAACCAATGGCAAAAAAGTATAAAATTGAATAGTTCGTATTTTAAAACTGGCAATAGTGCAGAAACGTCATTTTAGCGTGTAGTTAGTGTTAACTTGGAGATTTTAGTTAACGAGAAGTTTTTGTGTTCAAGATGGATAAAGTAAGCGCAAATTTAAAATCAATTCTAATTCTTTTATAGTAGTAATAAATAAACATAATTATTGTCTTTTACTATAAATATAATTATTGTCTTTTACAATAAGTATAATTATTGGGGTTTTTTTACAATATAGTGTGATTATAATATACTTTCTACATTTCTATCATACAGCCGTTATAATTAATCTTTTTTTTTTATATTAATCTATATTTCTTAACCTTTGCTTTACTACACTATTTACATTCTAATTACATGCTTAAATTATGTTTCAAAATAATAGTTGACATCTTATTGTACTAGCGGCCAATTGGCTAGTGCCCTGGCCGTTGGTACCACAGCCTCCAGGTTCGAATTCTGGCTGTGGCCTGGATGTTTGTGAGTGGTTCGGAATCAACGTTAAACTGTAGGTCCCGGTCTAATTAGTCTGAAGTGTGTACAAAATGATCATAGAGGGACAAACCATACGTTTTATTAAATGTCCTTTTCTTTATTCATTATTCCGCAGAATATGGCTTGTTAAAACCCAGGATATAATTTTTCTGGCAACAGTGTGTGTTGGGTTGCATAATGAATCAATTTTATGTATTAAAAAAGCTATCTATGAATGACTAATAATTTATGATTCTTTACTTTTTATAGGTAAAAGATGGGGCTAATTCCGAAAAGAGGGCCTTGCCCAAGTATACAATTAAATTGCTTCCGTAAGTTAAGAATTTTAATTTCACCTCAAAATGTATCAATGAAAAATTTTTGTAAGTCAACTTTAAATTAAAATTCGTATCAGAATACTACTGTGTCCAAAAAGTAAGATCATTTTTTAATTTCCCAGGGCATACGGAATTTCAATTTTTTTTTTTTTTTCCTTTTTTAGGTTGCTGGCACTATCCTTGTCATCTGTGTGAAATTTGACAATTGACAATTTGTTTCATTAGTGTTTGAGTTACGCTCGGCTTTGTGAGACGCTAAAAAACTGATTTCGCCGATTTTTGAAATGTCTGAATTCACTGAGCAAAGAACTTGATCAAATTTTGTTTGAGGAAACGTATAGAATGTTGCAGAAGGCATTCGGTGAGCATTTCTATATCGGAAAGAAATGTTTGCAAGTGGTAAAAACAGTTCAGATTCTTCGTGACTTTTTCGACAAAGTTGAAACCCATATCGTTCCACAACCACCTTATTCACACTGTGCGACTTCTGGCTATTCCCTAAACTCAAAAGACCACTCCGGGGACACCGTTTTGAGTTGACTGAAGAGATTCAACTGAATCGCTTAAGATTGAAGTGAATCGGTGCGCGCTTTGAAGGCCATCCCTGTCGATGACTTTTTAGCATGCATTGAGGATTGGAAAAAAAAACGTTGGCATAAGTACATTGTATCCGGAGGGGATTACTTTGAAGGCGATGAAATAAATTTGGAAGAATAAATAGAGTTTTTGAAAAAAATAATTGGTCTTATTTTTGGGGCACAGTAGTATATAAAATATAAATTTATTTGGAATTCTTAATTTAAAATATCGTATCTTTTGAATTTGTCTCATTTTTAGACATGTTTTTTCCTTTAGTTTGAGAGAATAACGATCATGCGGAAAGTTATTCAAGAATGGATTATGAAAAAAAAACTTAATGGGAAAATGAGATTTACCCAGAAATTATTTAAAAGAACGATTCTACTTAGTGCTTCCGTTATGTATAGTAAGCAATTGAAAACTATTTATACATCAAACGAATAAAAGTAACTGTTTATTTAAATAATAGTCCTACATGTGAAATGAAATTTAATATGTAAGTATCGATTAACTATGCTACTTACATACATGTAAACAGATATAATATTAAAATTTTAATTATGAATATTTTTTTTAGTCGTTTGAATAAGTCAATAATTTACGTCATTTCTGAAGGCAGTAATGGAGAGGAAAACGTTCTTGATGAATCTGGCACTACCGGTGAAAAAAGTGTATTGAATGATAAAGGTAATTGAAATAGATGTAACTACCCATCAGATAAAAGTAATTAGTCATCGAGGTTCTGTTCCTTATATGAAATGTTCTCATAAGTCCGATCCTATTGCATAAATTTCTTTTCATAAATTCTTTTGCAAAAGATACAAATGAACTAAAATAACTATTTTAACAAGTAATATAAAAGAAAAAAAATTTTTAATCAATTCCTACTTTTTTTTCACTCTTATTGTAGAAAGTCCTTTATAAATAATTTTCGTTCATTTTTTTTAAATTCTCTCTCTCTCTCTCACTAATTCATTCAAATGTTTCATTTTCCATTTTGTTCCCTCCTGACTCAGATTAGAACACAGAATGAAAAAAGAATATGAAAAAGAAATTTTGGTACTTACGTATTAACGGTACTTTGGCGATAGACTTGGCGGTTTTTAAGTGTCGCCAATCTTAATTATTTGGAATAAAAATATTTTTAAAGGAAGTGTTTCATATATATTTTATTATTTGAAACAAAAATTTTAAGTCTATTTATTTGGCTTAAATTTATATAAGTACCGAATTTTTTTTTTTTCCAACGATCTATACACTTCGTCACTGACGGTATTTATATTGTAAATATCTTAAGAGAAATTTTTTTCTCCCCTATAAAACTGAAATGAATTAATTAAATTTAAATAATGAATTAATAGTTGAAAAAACTGTATTAACATCGAGTTCAAAAAAAAAAAATGTATTTGAACTTGAGTGGATGAATAAAAAGTATTTTGTGAACGATTGAAAATTTGAACAAGATATATAAATAATATATAGGGAGAGTGTCAACTAATAGTAGAAATTGAAAAAGAATATCTGAGAATCTATAAATGATAAACTTCTAAATAGACATCAGGCTTAAAATTTGTTTTTGTATAATAAAAATTAGGAAATAAAAATATGGAATACTTTATATTTATTCACATTAGTAAATAATTCAGATATATTTTTAAAATCAATCATTAGTATTTTAAAATTTAAATAAATGTATTTAACTAAAAAAAATGTAAAATTTAAATGTATTTAACTAACAACAGATTTGTGGGTAAATCTTTTGTGCCATGAAATCTCCAAATTTATTACTGGGTTTGATCTTTGGAATCATGCTTAATATTCGATAATTTAATTTCATCTACGATTTATCCATTTGATATTGAAGCAATTATTTTACGTTCTTTAATTTAATTCAATTGTGTTGTAAAATATAAGCATATTTTATTGTGTTATAACCATAAATTTTCTATTAAAAGGTATTAAATTCGGAAATGGGGTAATTACTTACAATGTTTCACATTCCGGATAATTTTTTTTAAAATAATTGCGAAAATGTTTATCATACCATTCATAAACGGCAACTGTAACTGTAAGATGAAAATTTTTCTCCATTTATTAACATAGAAGTTTTTAAAATACGTTGGACAGCTTAAGTTTTTTTTCTTTAGCGCAACTGGCGCCATTTCTTTTGTTGTGCAGTTGACATTTAATTTTGTGGAAGAAGGTTTCTAGGGAACTTCATACAGGGAATTGTTCTTTGCCTTACAGCACGTCTTGTTCCAATAAAAGTTCTGATTGATCACTTCGATGTGTTCTATGGAGTCAGAGATTTCTCGGAATTTTTTTTTTTTAGAGACAATATGTCCAATAATCCTCTCCTCTCTCTAAATGAAACTATCTGAAGGACATTGACTTTCAATCTATTAGTAAAATTAGATAATTGAAAGTGATCATAAACAATTCCTACTTTTTTTTCACAATATTGCAGAAAGTCCTTTATAAATGAAGTTGAAATTTTCCTCTTGCATCTGGTGCCATCTATTGTCAGATACATGCAACTTAAATCTAAAAAAAACTAGAATTAATGAATTATTTTTTGAAAAAACTGTATTAACATATAATGGATCAAGTGTCATCCATTACAAGTTTGAAAAAATGTATTTCAACTTGAGTGGATGAATAAAAAGTGTTTTATTAACGATTGAAAATTTGAACAAGATATATAATATAGGGAGAGTGTAAGCTAATAGTAGGAATTAATAATTCAAATTAATTTATTTGACAGATAAAGGAAAATCTAACCCCAAAGGAAGATAAAGAGAAGTAAAACTAAGATGTGGAAAAATCTCAAAAACGTAATCGATTGTATGCAAAATAAAGTGTCTTTTTTCTAAAATTTGAACATTGTATTATATTTTTCTCATGTTAAAAGTTCCTTATTCTAAACTATTTAGTTTTTAGAAACAATCATTTTAATGACTATGTCTTTTTAAGAATATTTTCCTAATTGAAATTCTACCTTATTTTAACAACATTTCATAACTTTTCAAACTCTTATCGGTCGAATCTGAATAACTTCTGGGATACTTGAAAAAAATATTATAAAATAAGTCGATAATATATTTTTTTCATTATTACAAAATAGAATATAAAAATGATATTTTAAGAAATAAAACTATAAAATGACAAATAATTTTATTTTCATTAGTTTTGGAATAATTAAACAAAATATTTTTAAGTAATTATTTTAATAATAAAAAAAGTTTTAAGAAATTTTAATAATTAATAATAAGTAATTATTTTTTAGAAGTAATTATTAGCATTTTATATATATATATTTTATTACTACAAAATAAATAATAAAAAACGATATTTTCAGAAATAAAACTATAAAATGACAAATAATTTTATTTTCATTAGTTTTGGAATAATTAAACAATGTCTGCCGGGCCCTCTAGTACGAATATAATATTTTAAGTTTTTATTCTTAATTCGAACAATTAATGTTCTTAAATAAATTTCATTCAAAGAGGATTGATTCGTAAGAACAGTACTTTCTGAAGATTTGTCATTTTTATTTTATTTGTTTATATTTTGAAAAGCACATTAATGAAGAATGTTTTACTGAACAGTGAGTGGGAACAAATGGCCCCTAATTTTACCGAGTTTAAACTTAACTTAAATTCTTTTATTTTTATTTTGTATCTTACTTTTATTTATTTAAAATTTTTTTTAGTACCTTTTTTTTTAATTTTAGAAACTTTAACTTGTAATTTTTTTATTTACTAACATTAAAGCAAACAATTAAAATTAAAATCATATTTATGAATTAAGATGAGGAGGTTAAGGGTATTTCCCCCCCACCCCACCCATTGGTAAATCGGTACGCCAGTTCCCATTTACAACCTCTCTTTTTCTTCAAAATATTTTTTTCTTTCGTCTATAGATAAATTAATTCCATATTCATAATTAGAACTAAAATGATCCAATGATTAAAAAAAAAAGAAGCAATTTGATGTATTTTTATTTTGTTTAACATTGGGTTAAAGCAGTTGAAGGGATATTTTCCCTGCGTGATTTGTTACTTTTTGAGTCGCTGTTATGTCTACAGAGAGGCGAAAGGGTACTCGGATGGCGCCAAAAATCTGAACTGTTGCAAAAATTATTAATCATCATCGCTGCACGTTCTCTTGATTTGAAGGCCAAAGATATAAATTACAATAATTCTTCGATAACATTTTCATTTTATTGAATCCTATAAGAATTCCTTGGGGAAGGTCCTTTCAAATTTGGGACAGTCGAAGAAACATAGAACGATTGTATATTTTTCAGTTTTCACATAAACATGTGTCCGGATGTGCACTCAGGTGGTTACATAAATTAAATAACACTATACTTTAAAAAAACTTACTTTTAAGCCTTTAAGTTATTAGACTTGTTATATTTTATGCTTAAAATTATAATAAAATTTAATAATAATATTTTAACTTAAACCGAAATTATTTAAATAATAAAAATTCATCTCAAATAAGACTTATGGTCCAGTTTGCAATTTAAAAACCAACTAACGTTCAATAACAACAAAAAACACCCTTTCATGTTGTATGACAGAAAAACCTGGAAAACTCCCACCAATTCAAGTTATCGGTGTGATACACATAAATTGAACCTTCATTTAACAGCAAATTGGGGGCTGACCAGTATGAACAGGATCTTTTACCAACTTTTTTATAGTAATAAAAACTTGGTGACTACTTAAAAGCTAATTTGTTACATTTTAATTAAATGTTTTGTTATGGGAATAAAATTTTATTTTGATAGATAAATTATTTATGCAAGATTAATTGTTTGTAACATACATCAACAAAAAAATATATATATAGAAAAAAAACAGCATAACACAATTTTTTTTGTTGTAACCATTTATTAATGAGCAGAAAAATAGAAACACCTCATAAAGATCTATCTTCCATTACACTCAACAGTGATCATTAACAACTCATTAGGCAAAGTACTGTAATGGACAGAATAAAAGACCTTTCACTCAACAATATGCGGTTTGGCACTACACAATACTGCAAAATTATATAATACTTAATCCAACACAACAAAAATAAATGACTAAAATAACACAGCCATACCTCGACTTATGCATCTGTCTAGAAAGAAATTTGAACTAGGTAATTAACTGTTAATGCAACTGAACAGTTAGTTCAGCAGTATCAGTCACTGTCATATTCATTACATTCAGTGTGGAATAATTATTTTATAGGTACAATTAAGGTGGATGTAATAAAAAAAAATACTTTTCACATATTATGAATAAAAAAATATAACTTTAATTTAATTTGTTTAAATACATGTATAAAATTTTTGTTATGCCTTTAGGTATCTATTTTTCAATAAATAAATAATAATAATAAATAATTTACGATTAACCTTTTTAGTGAACATAAATTATTATTATAATTAGTATAGAATCAAAAAGCAAAAAAGAAATTACTATTACAGCCATCGCAGAAGTTTTTGTGAAGGTTATTCTTATTTTACAATTGAACAGATGTGGAAAGGAAAAAAAAAAGAAAAATTATTACATTAACTATTTATTACAATACTAATCTCCCTTCCACTTTTTTTTCTTGAATAAATGTTCTTAAATTTGTTTTTTTTTTTCAATAAAACAATTTTTTTTTTTTTTGAAATTATGCTTTGTGACTTAGTACTTCATGTTTTAACTGTAAATTGTCTGCAAAATGATTAGTATAACAAAACAGAATTTATAAAATTTGTTATAAAAAAAAAATTGTAAAACTTTATCTGGGTTATCAAAAACAGCTGGGTTATAAAAGAACACAAATATTTTAAATATGTAGCTTTCTTAAATAAAAAGGGTTTTTTTTTTTTTGTTTTCTAAAGAATATGAATTACTTCTCTGCTAAAATAGACAGATATGAGAAGAAATTAAAAAGTGTAAATCAGTATAAAAAATAAGATCATTTGAATGCACTGTAGGTAAGTCATATTGGAAGCAGAAGGGGAAATGTATCCAAAAATATTTCTCAGGTATAATTTTTTTTTTTTTTTTTTTAAATTCTATGAACTAAAAATATGAGCAACTGTTTGAAAGGAATTAAACTTGTAGGTCAAGGTATGGCTGTATTTTGAATTTTTTTTATTTTTTTAAAAAAAGGAGAAAAAATGGCTGCAGTGCTTTTTACTTATACAAAATAATAGAATTGGTATATAATGACTAGTCAGTAAACCTTACTACAGGAAAAAAAATTTTCACAAAAGCATAATCATTCTGAACATTATAAACATCTCACAAACAACATGCATAAAGAGATAATACTGAATAAGCTACAGGTAAGCACTAAACTTAATAGACAAAATATCAAATCCATTGTATAAATATAAACATCAATATCTTGAAAGCCAAGATGATAGTTCATTATTGCATACGAGAAGACTCAAGTGGCAGTAATATATCAGCTCTAACATACTGGAAGAAATATTCATTAGTTGATACATGTAACCTTTGATTTATTCACCAGAAAATTTTTGTGGGATAATATCATTTGACTTCACTTCTTTCCATTAAGACTGGCAATTCTTCACTTGTTTATTTATTGGTTTAACATTTATTTGATGATATTTGCCCTAATTTATTATTAAACCATTTTGGCACTTAAGGCAGATTATTGCCAGCATAAGATGATATGAAAGGTAACTGAGAATCATACGGTGACAGCATAAGGTAATGTGAAGGATAACTGAATGGGCTTTAGAAGTTTGAAGACACAGTATTTCCCATTTTGCAAACAAAATCAAAAGCAAGCTACCAAAAGCCACAGAAAAACAACAAGACATGGATGGACAAAAAATTAACATAATTTAATATTAAATGCCACTTAACTAAAATTGTATTCTGTTGAAAGTAGAACACTTCATTTCACCATATAATGTATATTTATTGTATACAACTCTTTAGGGTTGTTTTCAAGTTTGGGCCTTTTAGTAAAACTGATCCAAAACTTAACTGTACAACTCTGTATTAATATGCACTTGATGGATTTTTTTATTGCATATAAAATTGGTTCTTCATTTATAATATGAGATTTACTTACTTATTATACATAAGAGAATCAGGAATACAATTTTTGAAAATTGTATAGATCTTTACATTGTAACTAGTATATTGATAACATCAATAAAAAAAAGCACAATATTAAAAAAAAGTTCAAATAATACCATTATGTAAATGTCTTATAATACTTATATATTAACACTCACTCCATCTTAATCTTATACCAATTCAAATATGAAAAATAATTTTGTTTTGAAAAATAATTTTGTTGTCAAAAAATCTTGTAACAACAGAGTTCAATTTCTGTTTGGGAATATTTCAATAACTACTGATTTTAATTTTTGGTTTCGTTCCCTTTCATTTACAAATTTTTTTATCCATATTATATCAATTTTAATTTTATTTTAATTATGTATTGCATTTGTAAATATAATTTAATAGATGAAATACTCCTACCTATTTTGTTTTGGATATATGCATTCGCACAATGCAATTTGTAAATGGAAGTATCTATGCAAATGAGCTAAGTATTAATATACAACATAATAAGACTAATAAGCAATTTGCTAATTATTGACTAGAAAAATAAAACACATAATTAGTCATTAGCATTGAAATTATAGTACATAAAAAACTCATTAACATTTAAACCAAAACATAAGTCACCAATAAAATTTACATACATATAATTAACAAGTATAGCAATTGCAAAAAGTAGAGTGTAAAATAAAAATTTCACAGTTGTATAACATTTTTAAATATGCAATATACTATATCAATAAATCTAACAATCACATATTTAATAAGACACAAATAATTTCATTAACTACAAAAAAATAACTATTAACCTTATTTACAAAATAATAGTTAACATCTTTTTTTAAGTTATACACAATTCTTGTAATAATTTACAAAAAATTTAAAGAAAAAATATGCATGTCACAAATAAGAGGTATATTTTAAAATATTTTACTTTTTAGTTGGATTTGATAAAATTTGCATAGGCAAAAACATTTAATATTATTTTACAATAAAATAATTATAACCTTTCCAAAAAATATTTTTAATTAAAAAAATTGTTTATTTTAATCTTTATATTGCTAATAACAATAATAAAATTTATAAAAACTGTATATCTAAACATAAAAAAGACAATTTTACAAAAAGGTTTAATGTAAGATCTTCACATGAACACTTAATATTTTACATTGATTGTTTATTTATCCCACAAGTCAATATATAATTATTGCTGCATGAAATCTCATAAAAATATATTGCTTAATATAAAATCATCAAAAATAACCTCAAATAAATATACAAGAGAACTAAAATAATATGACTGATTTACTGTGACTATTTTAGTTCTTTTATATATGTACTTAAAGCTATTTTATGATTTTATATTATGCAAAAAACATAATTGGACTAGAGCATAAAATTGGCTTTAGCATGTTTTATTAATAAAATTATGTGTTTATAAAAGACCATTAGCAATGATGCTATTAGCAAAAACTATAACTAAGTTGGAAGTTTAAGTACAATCTAGAATGAATCATTTAGAATCTGTACCTATATCCATAAGATAAAGGAAAAATTACTTTTATCTAAGACATTTAAGGGAAATTGATTTAGATTTATTTTATAAAAGTAAAAAAGAAACATTTTTTATACATATTTAAAAAATTAGTTCAACTGTAATTGAATAAAATTCAGAACAATTTAATGAATATTTCAGTAAACAACTTTTCATTATATAATGAAAAACTTTAATGAACAAAGGACATTAAATAAAAAATAACCACTAACTTATGTTGATATTTGTCACTATTTGAAATTACAGGCAATTTTAATTTTGGATTCAAGAACAAATTTATTATTAAAAATCAAAGAACTTAAAACACCTCGGTCAAAAAAAGGTATTCATTTCAACTTATTTAAAAACAAATAGTATGATATGCAAGCATATTTATTAGTACTGCATATTATGTCATGACTAGTTAGTAAGTTAATAATAAAATGTTAATTACTCATGACTAACTAGTCATGAGTAATTAACATTTTATTATAAGCATAGAAATAATCAATTTATTTCAATAAACTACAACATGAATAAATAAATGTTACAAAAAAGAAGCTCAATTTAAGCACTAATACTATAGTATAACTGTATTCAAATATGGGGAAAAAACACACATTAATAATAAAAATTAAATTTCATGTTAGAATCATTAATAATTAATACAAGCATATATATTTTTTTATTTTGAAAAATACTATTTTTCAACTCAATAAACTATAGTAGTTATTTGATGCTTATAAAATAAAAATATAAAAAATTTTTAATAAATATCCAAATATTGACTACAATGGGGAAAAAATCTGAAGCTGAGGGTTTTATTCATACATATTTGTTGAGGAGGACACAAATAGAAATCCTAATATAATTTTAAAAATTATACAACCTTAATAACAAAAAGAAAGTATCGCAAATAATCATAATTCGAAATTGCTTTTACTTAAAAGAATATTTTCTATTCATATAGGAGTACTTTGTGATCCTGATAAATTTCTTCTTTATTTTTTACTCCTACCCAGTTGAATTACTTTGAAAATTGAAATTTCAATTTTTAATCTCGAAAAATTTTATCAGCTTTTAATTAAATTTTTATAGCAGGACCAATGGATCTCTAGCTGTTTACACTTAAATTCTTTCATTTTTAACAAAATTTCTAAAGTGTTTTATTTTTAATCATGTTAATTCTTAAATTGTTTAACTTTTATTTATTGTAAATGTCTCTTTTTATGAATAAGTACACAAACTTTTACTTCTGCATAAGTACTCCTGAAGGAAATGTCTGTTTTTGTTACCAATGGAGTACTTCATTTTAACATAAATGAGTTCATACAAAAAGTAAAACAGACTAAAATGGAAACAAATTCAAAGTGTAATTGTTTATATATATATATAAATTGAAGAAAACAAATATGCTCATTGAAAATCTTTCCACCTTCATTATATTGTAGTTTTACAGTAATTTGGAATACATTTTATAATATAAAATTCTGAAATGAAATATTATTAAAATTAAATAATATGATTAATTAGTGATAGATTAAAATATATAGAGAATGCTTTTTAAAAAATTATAATGAAACAGTTACATGTAATATAATACTATCTAGAGACAAAAGAAGAAAAAAAATCTCATAATTTATTTTAAAACATTTAAACAGTAATAAATTAAATATACTTTGTAGAATGTTTATATAAACATATTTTTGTAATCCATTTTTCAATCTAAAATGAAATTCATATTTTAAATTGCATTATAGGGTTCCATAAATTTTAAATGTGTCCACTTTCTTTTATAATGATATTATACATTACAAAATGACATAAGTTCTACATCTACATAAAACATGAAATAATAAGACTATTCACCAAAAAATAGTATACATCTTAGAACATTTAATATATGAAAATAAAACAACAAAGTTCACTAAAAATTAATAATACATGTACCATTAACAGGAAAAATTTCAATGAGTTTCCAAAACCAAAATCATCTTTTCTTTCAAAACAAAATTTTTCAATGAAAAAACAATGTTTAAAACTTTACTCAGAATAATAAAATGAATATTTGTTAAGTAATAAAAAAATAATAATAATAATAATAGTAATTCACTGGAGAAAATTAATACAAAAAAAAAAAAAAAAAAAAAGGAATACCTGAAATATACTTATATATTTGAGATATTCATTATTTTTTATTATATAAATATATACTGTATATTTCCGAATATAAACAAATCTATGTATAAATCAAAAGTCCATTTTTTTTTCAGAAAACTGACCCTTTATTTAAAAACTTGTATATAAGCTTAAATGAAAAAATATTCCTGAAAAGTTCAACAATGTTGCTATGAGAGTGAAAATGTATGGAAAGCATTGAAATTGATTATGACATACATCCAGGTATCCTAATGAATGAAAATGAATTTAAAGAACTATTCTGAAACTTACATTTTAACACTGACTTTGAAGGATATATTCTTTTTGCATAAAGGTTACATCCAGAACACCCAAAAAAGAAAGTTAAAAGATTAAAGCAATCTATTATCTTTATACCCAAATTATTTACAGTGCTCTATTATTATTTCTAGAGTACATTTTGGTTATTTACCGTAACCAGGCATACATTTCGCCAACATCAGATGTTTCGTTTTGGCCAATGCAACATTACAAACAATTTCAAAAATAAAACAATTCATTTCAATATAAATAACTCATATCACTTAAAATTAATTTTTTTTCATAAACTTAAGAAATAAAAAAGTTATATATTTACCGATATTTGATGTCTGGCTAATGGAAAATTGCTTTTTTTTTTAAAAAGACAATCTGCATATAAGCTGAACCTAATGATTTAGCTTTAGAAAAAGTTTTAAAAATTCTTGGCTTATGCACAGAAATATGCAGTATATATATATATATATATACATACAGTAATCTCTTTTTAACCTGGCACATTCAAGACCCCAGCTATGCCAAATTATTGAACATTCATATAGTTTTTAGGTGCAAATCAAAGGCACAGCCCTCTAAGCAAAAATTTAAATAGTTAAATTATTTAATGTATTTAGTATATATGAACACATTAAACATATACATGTTTAATGAAATTGATAGTAGCACAGTGTTGCCATCTGGTTATCATCAACAAATGTCTGAATCCTCATTAAAAAAAACAAAAAACAAAAAAAACATGAAGGCTGTATTAGTGCCGAATTATAGAATGTTTTAACTATTGAATACCAGATTAAAGAGCGGCTATTGCATATATATAAACTAGAATAATTCTTTATTTTAGAGTCCTAAAAAAAAAGTTTTAAATGAAATTTGAAGTAAAATAAATAACAGTAACAGACAGAAATACTACATAAGTTAATATTTTGCCCAATTTTTTTTTTATTAACAAAATTGCAAGTTATAATATAGCTTTTCATCTTAGTATATTAAAAATATAAAAAAAAATCTTTGTTTAAAATCTTTTAAAAAATAAAAATGAAATCAGTACATAAATAGTACTTTGTAGAATATGATTTTAAAATTTCTTTAAAGTTTGCTTGACAAATAATAAATTCACTGCTATCAAAAGAATTTTTCAAATTAATTTGTTTAAAAATCCTAACTGAAAGACAAAATGAAATACAATTGTCATTAAAATATAAAGTGAGGTAATATATATATATGATTTGACAAGAGTGTGATGACAATATATAAAATTACAGCATTTTCTCAATGTCAGAATTTGAAATTCTATTTCTTATAGATAGAACTAGAATATTTTATGACTGTTAATTAAGATTTGAAAAGTACTTAATATATTTTACTATGATACGCAAAGCTGTCAAAACTAATTTACTTTCATTTTAATTGCTTATATAACTTGTTAAAAATTGGTTAGAAAATAGATTAGTTAATTCTTTCACTAACTTGAAAAATTCTTAACAACAATCAACTTCCTAATTCCAATTTCCAAAACCATTTTTTTTCAAAAGCAACAATGAAACACCCATCTAGTAATAACATTAAATAAATGTATAACAATGAATTCACTCTGTTTCTAGAATAACATAAATCGACAAAATAGATGCTTATTTATAAGAATCATATAACAGACAACAGTAACCTCTCTTTAATCTGGCACATTCAGGACCATCGTTGTGTCGGATTAGTGATTTTGCTGGATAATCGAGCATCAATATAGTTTTAAAGGGGATATCAAAAGCACTCTAGATAAAAATGTAAATGGTTAATTCTTTGTACATATTAAACAAGAAACACTGTACTGAAACCAAAAATAATAGTTGCAAAAACACTGGACGAAAATGCTAGTAGCATTGTATTACCATCTGGCGAACAAGATCAACAAATGCCCGAATTCATGTAAACAAAATATAAAAGCAAAGGCACAATCAGTGCCAGATTATAGAATGGGCTGAATTATTGAATGCCAGATTTAAGAGAAAGAGAGATTACTGTATAACGTAGTGAGAGACCATGATTAATACAAGGTATATATATACAAGTCTAAAATAAAACCAAAGTGCTTTGAATTAAGCACAAACAATTATGCAGCAACACAAAACTCACATTTTACAAAAGCATCACACCTGACTAAAATAAAATATCAAACCCACAGCACAAGA
Source organism: Caerostris darwini (assembly GCA_021605075.1). NCBI lineage: Eukaryota > Metazoa > Arthropoda > Arachnida > Araneae > Araneidae > Caerostris > Caerostris darwini. Next base: position 159,099 of record BPLQ01006286.1, on the reverse strand, counting down.
AGACAACAGACTAATCTTTTAGATGATCAAGCACTAGAAAAAGTATCCATCCATACTTTTCAAGCCAATCATCAACCACCACCATGAAGTGAATATTGAATTCACACAGAAGCCTCTGCACAATTAGATATACATTTTATACACAAATTCAATTTCACCTGATTTCTGTACTATAGCTGTATGGCTGTCTGTTTTGGGGATCTACCTGTTAAATTATAATTAATCACACTCAGTAATCATAATAAAATATATAAGAAATAAATAAGAAATTATAAAATAATTTATGTTGAACCTTGAAAAAATAAATTGTTAGTAAAATAATATAACATTTATGACTTTTCAATTATTTAATCATAGTCTGACCATGAATCACATGGAATGGTAAACATACTGCTTAATACTGTAAATGGACAAATCGATTATTTGTAAGAGGTGTTAGTCAGATATAAGTGTCACAAAAATGCTTTGAAAGGAAAAAGCATGATAGTTAAAGTAAGATTTATTTCCTTTAAACATCATGTAATCTAAAATTCAAATTAATAAAACTTAAAATTCCTCCTTAACAGTATTTTATTCTCTATGATACCACTCACTTTGAATCTTTCCAATTTCATTGCTTTTCATTTTTCATGCAATCGGGGGTAAGACTACAATTCAATTTTTTCTTTTGATATCATCTCTCAGTGCTCTATTTATATTCATAGTTATAATTAAAATTACATTATTTAAAAACTATTATTAATTAAAATATACAAGTAAAATTATTTTTAAATTATGTCAATATAGTTATATTCAATTTTCAAACAGCTGTTTAGAGTTTGATTGTGATTAATAAATCTAACGAAAGATTTTTAATTTAAAGGACAATTAAATTTTCTTTTAAAAAAAGAAAATATTTTATTATTAAATTATAATGCTTCATGGGAGATTTTGTAAAGATATCTACTATTTATATTTTCCTTGTTAAAAAAATTTGTGGATTTTCTTTATTAAACACAATAATTTTAAGATAACAAATAATGACTAAACATGCATATATTAATCAATGTGCTTATAAAAATGTCATAATATTGAATTATAACTTAACTTATTAATTAAAATTTAAGCCCTAAAACATCAGATTTTAAGTCCTGTTTTATTCTAGAAACATTTCTCTAGATATTTACGTAAAAATAAAAGCAATTTAAACAAAAATTCTAGCCTATGAAATAAATTCCCAATCCTTGTAATCAACTTCAGTTTGTTTTTTTCTCCATGGAAATTAGAATACATCATAATGATAACTAACATCATAATGATACATCATAATAATTCATCAATAACAAATAAATTAATTTGATAGTCTTTTAGTATTTTCCAATATTATGATTCTATAATAAATTAATATTTTTTTTTCCTAACCTTTCGGATTTAATATTTGTAAAAAAATATTGCCTATTACCAAGTAACGATTACCAATCTTTGTAGATTATATATAATATAACATGAAAACTTTTTACTTTTTGCAACTTAATTCATTTAAAATGAAATTAAATGAAATTTGGTCTATTAAAGTGGAAAATAGTTCATTATAGGTTGAAAAGAAACACATCATTCATAAATCATACTTAATTGAATAAAAATTCCTTTCACAGGGGTCTTTGGTATAAAAAACATAAAATGTGAATGATGGCAAAATTTAATTAAGTTTACATGCCATTTAAAAAACTGAACATGAATTGCAGGTTTTTAAAGTCACAATTTATAACACAAAATTATGCAGCATTTGTGTATGTGGTAATCTATATTTAACAAATATATAAATATAGGAAAGATCTCTCTCTCTCACCTCTGAATATGCAGGTGGAGGCTGATGATGATAGCTGTGGACATAAGCATACATGGGAGTAAAACGAGTGTCTCCAACTATATTATCATCATCATCATCTGCAATATCTACAGATCCTTCAACACATTCTGCATATGTAGGGGGAGCTGCAAAAGAAAAATATACTTATAAAAAAAAAAAAACTTAAAACTTTTTCTTATAATATAGAATTTTGAAAATGTATAACAATATCTAGCTTGATATTATATATATATATTCCCCCTTAAACTGAAGAATTTTAAAAATTACTAAAAAGACTTCAAAAAAAATCGAAATAAGATTTTCTTTTCTGTAAAAGTATTAAGAGTTTGAAGCCATTTAATATTTATATTCTTCTGAATATTTTTTCTCAGTATAATTTTTAAAAGAATCATTTAACGTGATTACAATATCCAACTTTAGAACTTAGGATAATTTTTGCAATAAGAAATTAAATATTTCTGATTAGAAGTTATTGCATTTTGCATATAACATAATAGTAAATGATAAAAAGGTAAAGAGCTTTACTGGGGTAAACACAGAAAAAATTTAATTGGTAAAGAATTTTTTTTTCTAATAAATAATAAGGGGAAAAGGAGGTTTTGATCATTTTGTGTGATGCACAAAAGCATAATTTACTACATACGTTCCATTGGGATAGCAGACATGTCCAATTCACTGTATGGTGGAGCAGGTTGGAAGTACATAGAATTTTCAGTGAGTTCACTGACATTATCAAGCACTGGGGCCAAGTGCCTGTAGTTAGATGGTCGCAATGGCACTGTTCCAATAAGGACAGGAAGGTCCATGCTCAAGTTGTAGGCACCTGGTATTTGTAAGGATATCTGCCAAAATTTAAGCTTTTAATGAAACCAGTCTTTTCACAATAATCATAGAAAAATATAAATGCTTTTATCATCGTTCAATTAATTTATTTTACTGAATTTCTAACTACTTTTTAAAACAATAAGCAGTTAAAAGTAATTGATTATAGTGATGTACATATAACTATGTTGATGAATAACTTTGATTACTTGCATTAATACAAGTTAAAATTTTTCACTTTTATCTCATCACTAAGAACAATATTTCATTATTATAAGAATAATTGAAAATATATAGATAGAAATTATAATGTAAGGAGAGAAAACTATATATCAAAATTATTATAGCAGCATCTTGACGCCTCTATGATAATCTTGCAGAGAGACCAAGTAAAAAAAAAATTATTTTGCAGAAGTAATAGCTGTATTTGTCCAAACTTTGTTAAGTGTAAGTTATGTACCCACATTCAGTCCAGTTTCATCTATATAATATATTTTGTCTTCCTGTCCCAATGTTTTAATTGATCATAAATAATTTCTCCACAGAGCTATTTTAACATTTTCAATATATAAGCAGTCCCTTCCTCTTTTTACAAATTTAAAACTTTTACTTTTTTAGTAAAAAAGCCACTTGCTTTAAAGTTGTTAAATCAGAATTGAAGTCATTCTTTAAAGAACTTTGTTCAATAAACAAAGTTCCTCAAAGAATGAATTTGGGAATTTTGTTTTAATGGCACTTTTGTTAGAAGTCTTTAAGGTACCTTTTGTGAATTTCTTTTTGGGTGAATGTAAAGGCCCCCTAATATTTGTACATTCAGATAATTCAGAAAACCAAAGCTTTACTTATACTGGTAGCACAAATTACAATTAAGACTATATCTGTTAATGCAGCATCAGTATTCAACTGCAACTCCATTTTGTAGATTTTCAAAATCATCTTCCTCTCTGCTTAGTATAAACGTCATTTCTCCTACCTTTTTTTTCAAATAACTGATAATCTCTTTGTTTTCTTCCTCTATTCTTATTCTACAAAAGATAAATTGATGAAAACAGCACAGACTGCATTCAATTGGCAATCTGTGAAAAGAAGGGGTGCGGGGGGAGTCCCTTGTTAGCTATGAATCGATACCAGGCTCGGATTAACCAGCTCTTATGTGACGTTGTTTGTCTCTCTTCTCGATGAACAGATATAACTTGCTATTACAGAGGAAATTTCCGAAATCAATAAATAATTTCTTCATTATAGAAACCCTCATGTTTTGCCGAATTTCACATTGAAACTATGAAGTATTTGCCAAATGAGAGATATTTAATATACAATTTAAAAAAAAAAAAATTTTTCCTTCAAATGCAGCTGGCAAATAGACTGTGATCTTTTATGCTGTAAGAGCTACACCGATGTTACTAACTTTGCACTACCCAGTGGGTTCATGTAACTTGATGATAAGCCCCGGACGCGGAGTAACAATGCCCCACAACCTCTATGATCCTATTAGGACAGGGACCTACGGTTTAAAGTGGATTCCGAACCACTACAAACACCCATGGCAACGCCGGGATTTGAACCCGATACCTGTGGTACCAAGCGTCGGAGCGCTAGCCACTCGGCCATCAGGCCCCACATTTTTAACATGTAATGTACAATATTTAATATACAATTTTTAACATCTAATGCACAATATTTAATATACAATGTATTTCTGATACAATACAAGCAAATTAGCAAATATTTAAAAAAGAAAGGATTAAAGTGAAAATAAAACTAATCTTAAATGATGGTTGTGATAAAAAAGAATTCAAATTATTATTTTATTAACAATTTTTGTAATAATAATGAATTTCCTACTTACTCGAACAGCGTAATCAACACGTATTAAACAACAATTGATGATTGAAGGCGTGACAGCAGGGATTTTTAGAAGTTGAGCATCCCAGCTTGTGGTTCTACCAGGCTGTATGGCAAGCCCTGTGACAATGGTATACTTGCTATGTCTAGTTCGAGATTTGCCACCAGCTAAAAAAGTTTGTGTCTGATGAAGAGTTGCATGAGGTATAATGGTACGACTAGAAAGATTTTCAAAATCTGCAGTGATGGCAATGGATTCCCCTGAATTATAAAGAGATCTATCAAGGAAATAAGCAAAATACAAATAGAAGAAAATTTTCTAACTGAATGTCTCCATAGAAATAAAAAAAAAAGTTTAAAGAAGTTTTTAATAAATAATAATATATTTAAATATTCTATACATTAATAATACTACATTCATGATACTACTTCTCCTTTTTTAAAGCTTATTACATGAATATGAATCTGTTATGAATTAAAAAAGTTTAGACATGCTAATTACTTTAAATTTATTTATAAAAAAAAAAAAAATCATAAAACATATAACTATCTGAAAAATAAAAGTAAAAAATGCTTAACAACAATAAAATAAAAGCATAAAGCATGATTAAATATCTATATATAATTTACTTGAACTTTAAAAATAAATTTAAATTTCAGAGATATTATTAATAATTTTTAAATATATATTAAATGCAAATTATGCAAAATTTTATTTTATTATGGCTACAAGTCTCATTTTATTAAGTTTATACATAAATTAAATGAAAATAAAAATAAAAATAATTTATTAAAACAGATTATTAATTATATGAACACTCAAAAATTGTTCTATTAATTTCTTACACTAATAATAACTAAAAGGATTTAAAAAGAACAGTAACATATAAAAGCAAATAAATACCAGGGCAATATCCTTTTCTGTCAGTTCGAGCATAAAGTGATATGGGACCTGATGTACAGCACCAACAACAGAGAACTTTTTCCATGTTATTTTCAACAGGAACCTTAAAAAAATGAATAAAACTTTGCAGAATTCAAATCTCATTGAAAAGTTCAAATTAATGATAACATCTAAATAAAAATATCACAAAACAACATTTGGATAAAATGAAATAATGCTAGGGTGAATATATTTTAAGATTTAATTTACTTGTGAATATGCAACAAATATCTTTAAACTTAATCTTTTATTTCTTAACTTTATTAATATGCTTTAAAAAATTAGCATCAGCATTTTTTTAAATTTAAGAACTAAAACTAATTAAGTTCATTTAGTAAAAGAAATAAATCAAAAGACAAGCAGCAAAATTCATTCTAGATTGTTAAATATTTATGGAATGGGTTGAACAAGGAGATTAAAACAAGTCAATGGTGAGAGAAGTATACAAAATATACCATTAATTTGATTACTGAAGAAAGTGACATCAAGAAATTTCTGATTGTCGTTTTTAAAGAATATGATAGATGAAAATTATTTAGAATGAGATTGAGAAAGTTTGAAATATTCAATAGTTGAACATTTAAATTCCAAATAAGCAAGCAGTGACATATATCACCCTTCTCTGGAAAAATTCCATTAACTCTTTATACCTGAGAATGTATGATTGTATGGGTATTTTATTTTTTTTTAGTATCATTGGAGCAAATGTATACTAAAAATTAAAAAAAAAAAAATGAAATTTAAATTTAAAAAAAATTCAGGCCTTAAAGAGTTATATATATACACATACAAATATGTGTATTCATAAAATGCCTTGCAGGGATGATTGTGGGTACCACTAAAATGTACAGAACTACACATAAGTTTTTTGATACTGTTCAAATTAGACCCCCTCCCTCCTTCCCAGTAAAACTACATATAAAATTTGCTGAGAACTCTTATCACATGTTTAATAGAAAAAAAAAAAATTTTATATTTAGTATAAATCTTATTTCCATGTAATTTTATATATATTTATTTCAGTAATAAAAAAATAAATATTTAAAAAAATAATTTCTGAATGAATAACACAAAATTTTTACAACAGGTAGAGTCCAATTTTTGGAACACAATCATACCTGATACTTTGTAAATATTCATTTACATTTGAAATAAGTCTTTATATTTTTCTTAAATTACATTTTATTTAACTGGTTTATTGGCTCAATTCACATTTAAAATTAAAGTTTTGTCTTAATAATTAATTGATCTTCACTTTTGGAAAATTACAAAGTCACAATTTGTTTTACAAATTACCTTTGATTTTCCCACAAAAAGAGTTACAATGATAGATCTAATACAGATGAATCCTTTTACCAAGAAGATTTGAAATTTTTTTTTTTATTATTTCTAATAAAGGTTTAAAGCCTGTTGAGTCCTACTAACAAATCAAATGAATAATAATTTAAAATGATAAAAAAACACATTGTTTTTTAATTAATATTCACTTTGAAAGTACTATTAATTTATATAAAGAGATTTTGTAACATCATGTAGGAGATGATACAATAATAATTTATTAATATACAAATCAGAATTTTTTATAAAACAGAAAAAAATATTTAAATTATTGATTTTAAAATAATAGCAACAATTAAGAAAAGATTTTGTTAATAAGATTTCAATAAATATTTTTATAATTCATTTTTTAAATAATCAATTTAAAATTTTTTTATATCCTCAATCAACTGAATAAGTAGTTATTTCCCTTTTAATTTCTAGAATAAATTATAATTTAAAGCTACACAAAAAAAGATGATAATTTTGTATTATGTATTATAAATACACTATATGTATACCTTCTGAGAAGACTTTGGGGAGAAAAAAAATATCATACAAATTTTATTATCTTTCAGAAAAATAAATTTATGTTCATATGAAAATAGCAAAAAGATTTGTTTAAAAATGTTTATTAAAACAATGTTATATATATTGATCTATAATTTTGTAATCAAAATAAATACTAATAAACTGGCAAATAAAATAAAAATAAAATTTTAAAGTTATTTAAAAATAACTACTAATGTTTTTTATTACAATAACAAAATATTAATATATAAATTTGCTACCACTATTATTTATTATTAAATTTACACATAAATTAAATCTTAATAAATCATCTATATGAATTATAGTCAGTTTAAGGACAAAATAAAAAATGATATAATTTCAAAAACGTACTTAACTGAATTTATTTTTTATAATTATAATGATCATTACATTTTTATTTAAATTGCTTTTTAAAAACTTTAATAAGAAAAATAAGTAACTTAAAAAAACATAAAATTAAATTTAAAAAAAAATTATTATTTAATATACTATTTACAATAAAATCTAATAATATTTACAATCTAAACTAACAAAAATATTAAAAATTCCTACCAAATACTCAGCCCTATTAATATCAATAGGACAAATTACAGTAAAAGCTTTTTTTGCTTTATGATTAAAAGTCCATGGCTTTTCCATTTCTGCTTTCAGCCAGTATCGAATACTTCCATATTTCCCTTCAAATGAAGTAGAAATACCCCTGAAAATATAAACTTAAATATGTTATAAATGTTACATAACGTTTTTAAAAAAATAATTGTCCAGTTGGAAAATAAGTTTTTATAACCCAGTACAATGAAATAACACTAATTTTTTTTTATCTATATATAATTAGAAAATATACATATATTTTTGAAAATACACTTTATTACTAATATTTATTGCAATTATTGCATGCAATTATACAAATTCAATTTCTCAGCTTTTCATATATGCGGCCTGATGGCCAATTAGCTAGCGCTCTGACCATTGGTACCACAGGCTTCAGGTGCGAATCCTGGCAGTGGCATAAATGTTTGTCAGTGGTTCAAGATCCCTGTTAAACTGTACGTCCAAAGTGTGCACAAAATGACTGTAGAGTGCACAAAACCAAATCTCATATAACAGTATTTGTGAAGTTACTAAAAACTGTATCTTTTAATTATATTAAGCATTTTTATATTAAAAAATAAAAAAACAATCATGTTTTATAATACATTTTAGCATTTTTTCATTAGTGGTCACTATACAAACAATAGTTGAGATATACCTTTAATTTTTAATCAATTAAACTTTTTTTACACATTTTCATTTTAAAAATATGCATGTGAAAGTTTGCATTTTATCTATTTAACAAATACACTTTTCATTCTTACTCACAAGAAATTAATTTCATATTTTCATTTTCTCATTATAATGAGATATGAATACATTTATCAAAATCATCTAAAAGAAATTCTTATTCTAATTCACTTAAGAAAATATTCATGGAAAAATAAATATAAAACTAAGAAAGAACTACACAAATGTTAGCACTAAATATATTTAATGCAAAACCACAATGCATCCTTACCCAGATGGCAACTGAAAAGAAAAGTGAAATTCATGTCGACCTTCGGTTAAAACTTCTCGTCCATCTCCAGTTTCTAAGAAATTTAATGTATTATTATTTTAGAAAACTTTTAATAGTCATAATATGAGATATTCAATGAGAACAAGTGAAATTTATTAAAAATAGAAGAACACAAAATGAAAACTTAAATTTATTACTGTACTGAATATGAAAGAAATGTGTTTTTTCCCAGTTACATCAAATTTTAAAAAAAGAACAAGTCACACTTTATTTAGGTATGATAAAAAAGAATAAAATGAAACTTTCAAAATTAAACAAAGATCAATTTCAAAAAGAGGAAGAAATAACATTACAATCCTCATCTTATCCGTCCTAAACCCTCTTAGAAGATGTCTAATGATTCTATATCTTGAAGACATACTATATGAAAAATAATTACACATTCAGTTCGACAATTCATGAAATTATGGCTCAATCCTTTTGCATAATATTGATCAAGTTAAACTTGCAACTGTTTTTAGTGCAAACTTAGTTTGTATATTTTATTAACATAATAGAACTTTCATACTAATTTGAATAATGTCAGAATAAGAAAAGTAAAAAGATGATTGTTACAAGAATACTTGTAAAATTTTAAACTCTTCTAAAAAAATATATATATATATATATATATTTTGCATAGTAGAGTAATAACTTAATGGCTATCTTTGAGGAATTTATAATCTTAAATATTAAATTGATATTATTGCGATTGTAATTACATGAATTCACTTATTTTGAAGACATTTTTTTTCATTGTTTAACTGAACATATAAATGACAAACATTACTAAACCTGTCATATTTTCATACCTTTCTTTAACATTGCCAATAAAAAATATCATTTAACTTAAAAACCAAATTGGATTATTGTTATGATAACCAAATAACAATTATTTTGGATATAGTATTAAAGCGAGATATACACTGAGAGCTTTAGAACAACTTATTTTTTACAAACTGCAGAACTGTATTATTTTACAGTATATGACCCAAAATAAATGTATAAAAAATTTGCATACTGTAAAATAATGTCAAGAGCTAATAATAATGTATTGCCTAATGCATTTACAGTATTGTGATCTATACACTATAAGTACAGATTTTTATATTCATTGCTGATAATGAGGTTATAGAGATCATAGTATAAAGTGACTTACATATTAAATTTTTTTTTGCTATTAAAGAACATAAGCAAAAAAAATTAGAAGAATTAAAATATTTTAAAAATGAATAAGAATAATCCATTATTTTCAGCAAATAATTTTTAAAAAAATTATTTTTCAAAGTCCTAAAACCAGCACAACATAAAATAACTTAAAATTCTCCAATCACTCACCAGAGCCAAACAGCACTTGTCTCTTTAAAAAATACTCTATTTCGGCATTATAATGTTCCGTATAGGCGCCAAGTCGGTTACCAGTACTTCTAGATTCTGTCCAATGCACTTTAGCAACACCTCTCATTAAAATTCTTAATGTTTTCATTTTCATGTCACCTCTCAAATCTACTATGCATTTACCATTCACGAGTTCAGACGGATTGTAAACAGATTTGCCGTTGTCAAATACTATTTCAAAAACTCTTAACTTCCCCATGATTTATTTTGAAGTTATCTATCAGGCTCACGCAGACTATTTTTACACTCTACTGCGATGTTGATTCATATTTTGAAACGCTACTTAATAAAAAAAAAAGTAGAAAATAATATCTAAACAACTGGGAAACCATAACCATGTTTACTTTTGTTGTAGTTATGGTTATGAGAACATTTAATGACAAAGGAATTCAGGTAGAAATATTTAAAAATTGTATAAAATTTTGTAAAGTAATTATTAAAAATTCAGTTAAATTTAATAGAATTCTCTTATTATAATTCTTTAATTTCTTTCATTAGTAATGGTTTGACGTTTTTAAAAATATTCTTAAAATTCCCAATTGCAAAGTTCTGTAAGTTACACTTCAACTCAACTCTAATAGATTCCATCTTGAATTCTACTAAACATCAACGAGGTCTGCTTGTAATCGTGTAGGATATATACGTTGGTAAGTGTAATCTTTTTTAATCTAAATAAATGATGATATATTTTCAAAATTATTTTACTTTTATGTTTATATTGTTATGTTTTAAACTGATTACATAATATTTATTCATTATTATCATTCAAATTTGAATTAAATAAAAATTATTTTTTGCAATGCCCGAGATGCTTTAATTTTGAAATCTGTTAATGATTTTGAGAATATGTTGGGTTCACTATGTTTTATATAACATTGAATTCTTTTAATATTAGATATATTGAAGATTTCTTTGCTGAGTTAATTGTTGATGATAAAATATTTTCGACAGGCCGGGACATGTTGACAGTTTATTCTAAATTCGCAGAATATAAAAACAATAAACGAATGGCGCATTTAACTTTTCTTAAATTTATGTTTAGTGTAACACATTATGAATGTAAAAATGAGTTTTTTAAAGGGACAGAAAGACATTTACGAAGTAAACATTTTGATTTACGCGTGCTAATCTGTGGTCAGATTCCCAGTTCAAATTTATGTCGATTTTACTTACCTCAAACAAAAGATTATAGAGAGTTAATCTTTTGTTCGAAGAAGACGGATAGGTCATCCATTGAAAGTAGAAATAACGAATTAGTTGTATGGTTAGGAAATTACGTTTTGCAATATAAGAAATTATTTGCGTCAATGATAAAATAATTATCAATATCGGTTCACAGTTGCTACTTTTCAGTGGAGTGTTTAACAATTTTTTTCACATTATTTCCAGATTTAAATGCAGTCTCCAAAGAATAGATGTTTTATTTAGAAATAATCTTATGTGTGAATTTTATATATAGGTATGGCTGTATATAAAGAAATTTGTGTGGGACTCCACAAGGGACATAAAGTCACAAAAAATGTACAGAAACCTAGACCATCCAGAAGGAAGGGAGTGAGTAAAATATTCAGAAGCTTTTAAAATATTTTATCTGTTGTAAAAGAAAGCATTTTAACTTTTTGTTTTCTTTTTTAGAAATTAACTAAACATGCCAGGTTTATCAGAGATATTGTCAGGGAAGTGTGTGGTTTTGCTCCATATGAAAAGAGAACCATGGAGTTGCTCAGAGTTTCAAAGGATAAAAGAGCATTGAAATTCTGTAAGAAAAGGGTAAGAATAAACTTAATTGTTACTTTATATATATAATTTAAAAATAAATGATTAACTTACCTGTGCTGTTATTTTCAGTGATGTAGTGAATAGAATTGAAATAATTCTACCCGATTATTTTGACTTGTTTTGTTAAAGCATGCTTATTAAGCTGATATTACTGTCTGTATAGACATTTATGTAGTGTCGGTGAGTCATAGTGTGCGAAATGAATGATTGCTTTCAAAATGAATAATACTGCTGTACTCATTCAGGAGTTATATTTTGAAGCATACAATTATTAATATTAAAGAAAATATATTTTAGATAGTGATGGTTAATTAACTAACAAAATCAAAGGTTTATGCTCTTTTTTTTAAAAAATATTAAAATTGTATTATATTGTGTGAATACTTTGATCGGTTTATTTGCAATATTTTAAATTGCTTAATTCATCTGATAGTAATTAAAAGTATAAAATATTGTTTTTTCCACAATTAGTCAATTAATGTGAAAACCTATGTACTGGATAAGTTTCTGGCTGTTGATTGGAATTTTCCTTATTAATTTTTCACAAGCACAAATTTGTTTGTGCGTCTTTTGCATATTGCTTTTATCAGAATTACTTATTCATATTTAGAAATCTGGCAAAGAAGTTATAGTTCTACCATGGGCAACATGGAATTGTAAACATCTGTTTAACTGCATAAATGGATAATTAGTTGTTAGGAGTTAATGTTAGATATATTCTGTCCAAAATTTTGTAAAAACATAATGCTGAATTTTTTTATAGTTTTTAAAAGTCATGTAAAATTTTAATTAGCAATACTTAAAATTCTTTTTATTGAAATTAAAATCTCTTAATTGACATTTCTTATGAATTTGGCTACTTATCAATTTTTCACTTGGTCAGACTATGCATTCAGTAAAAGGTAGTTGGTTACAGATGTTCATTGATTGTGGTGAATTACTGGCTTATATTTTATGTTGAAATGTAGATAATTTTAAATATTTTAATAATTTCAATCTGTCTTGAGCTTTATCATGATGAATTACTTGCCCTCACTTATAAAATATGCTGAGAGTGTTATTAATTCTGAACTTTATGATAGTTCCAATATGTTATGAATAGAATGTGTATTCCTTTGTAATACTGTGTATGAATCTTGGGTTTTTTTTTTTTTTTTATCTTAAAATTTATTATGATGAATTACTTGCCCTCACTTATTAAATATGCTGAGAATGTTTAATTCTGAACTTTGAGAATTTCAATATGTTATGAGTAGAATGTGGATTCCTTTATAATAAGGCATATTAATTTATTATGATGAATTACTTGCCCTCACTTATTAAATATGCTGAGAATGTTATTAATTCTGAACTTTGTAAGAATTTCAATATATTATGAGTAGAATGTGGATTCCTTTATAATAAGGTGTATTAATTTTTCATGATGAATTACTTGCCCTCACTTATATTATATGCTGAGAATATTGTATTTCTGAACCTTGTTTGCTTTAATGTGTTAGAGTGTGAATTCCTTTGCAATACACATTAATTTTTTATGAATTATTTACCCTCGCGCATAGTTAATGCCATGATTGTTGTAATTCTGAACCTGGTGGCAATTTCTGTCAATGTGTTACGAATAGAATGCAGAATTCTTCTGCAATAAAGCTTTAATTTTTCATGATGAATTACTTGCCCTCACTTATATTTTATGCTGAGATATAAAGAATTCTGAATATTTAAATAAGTTTACACCTGCCGTACGCTTAACTTGGGTTATTCACAAGTGAATTACTTGTCCTGACTTGTAAGCAAAGATATGTGCATGTTCGAAACCATTTTGTGCTTGATTACTGAGCTTCGGTGTAGTTTTAAGCAATATATATAAATATGAAGCAATCTAGAATTTATAATTAAAGCATGTTCATATTAAACATTGGACGGAGATGCAAGCAGCATTCATCTAGCTGTCATGGTCAACTCACAAATCCATGTGAAAAAAAATGGAATAGCTTGATTGGTTCTGAATTAAAGAAATGTTACTGTGGTTTGAATTAGTTTTTAGTAGTTTGAATGATTAATCCAAGTAGACTTAATTACTTGTCCTCACTTGCACAATATGGTGAGGATGTATGTTGGAACCTTGTAGTTATTAATAGACTGCACTTTTTTTATCTTGCAATTTTACAAACATATTAATTAAGCCAACATCAAGTTCGTTGTGGATTTGTCATGTGTAAAATTAAAGATTAACTTTGAGTTAAAATGAACTTTTGAATTTCTTTTAGTTGTGTTGTGAAGCTATGTTACTAATTTTTAATTTAATTATTTGGCTGTGGTGATAAATTCTTATTATCACTGAACTTAGATCTTGTTTATTTCATTATCTAGTTCTGGATAAATATTTAAGGTTTTTGTTTTTGCAGTTATAAAAGCCAGCCAACTTAAGACATGCCTTTTTCACATTCTATATATAATTAGTATATGCATTTTAAATTCATATACTTATGGCAATGATGAATTACTTGCCCTCACTTAGTATCTCTTGCTGAAATTAATGTTATTCTGAGCCATAATTATTGTAATATTAATAACAGATTTTAGCTGATATGTCTTGATTCAGGGAAATTTCTTTCTTGGTAAGTTTGATAGAAATTCATGTAATGATTAGTAAAAATACTCATGTTATTATTTCTTATTTTTAAAAAGTTATTGTACAAATTTTATGAAATAATTTAATGTAAAGTAGCAGACAAGTGATTTCTTTGTCATGTTCTAATCGAATTTTGTTTTTAGTTGGGAACTCACCTGAGAGCTAAAAGGAAGCGTGAAGAACTGTCCAATGTTCTGATTGCTCAAAGAAAGGCTGCTGCACACAAAGAAAAGGAGGGAAAATAAATGTATAGATTCATTTGAATTAAAGAAATTCCATCTACTTCAGAGTTCTTTTTATATTTATTTCTAGGAACATAGTATAAATAGAAAAGTTACTTTATGACATGAATAAAAAAAATTTTTTTAAAGGATGCTTCTGTTTTCAGAATCAATATATATATATATATTAACATGTTGATATGTATTATCAATATATGGCAATCTCTTCCAAATCAGTCATGTTAGATAAGCGAGAGCTAATATTTTTTCGGAGAGATACAAAGAATTTATTGAAAGCAAGATGAATTTCCTGGACAGATTAAGCACCCTAGATAAAAAAAATGTATTTATTGAACAGGAAAGTATTGAAATGTACAATGAGTGCACAAGTAGAATTAACAAATGCTAGATTAAATAGTTTATTGAAGCTTTTAAAATGCAGTGTCCAGTTTGGTAGAGTGAGATGATCATCTTCTGGGATTTTGACTACCTTTTAGGGAATTTTCATAGTACCTGTTCGGATGTAAATATGCTTAACACATCTAGGATTTCTTTTACGCATAGTAAAATATAATGTTAGCTGATCATGATATTTTCATTCGATTAATTTGTTTCATTCACTGCTGTAAGTGCAATCATTACACACGATTCCTAAGGCACATTTCATATAAAAAATAATGATAATCTGTATTCTTGACTTCGTCTGCAAACTTGTGTGACTGTGACAAGTAATTTTCTGCAATTTTTTTAGAAAGTTTTGAAAAATACCTTTCTCTAAACTAAACTATGTTAATGCAAAATTTTCCTGGACACAGCAATTTTGTTGGGGGGTGGGTAATTTCCTGCATGTTTTGCTTCAGGAAATCTGGCATTTTAGTGCTACCTAAAATCAAAACTGCCATATCAACTTTTATATTACTGAAAAATGCCAGCAGTGTTAAGAATAAGCTATGCTGTTTCAGTAGTAACATTTCTAGGGAAGCTTACATTTAATATGAGGAAATTTCAATTCTTGAGGAACTGGTGTAATTTTGTAGTCAGAATCACTCAAAATTCATTTTATTAATGTTAAAAAATTATAATTATAAAAAATAAATTTTATGCTAATTTGCTGAAGCATGAGATGTAGTTAGTGGAGAGACAGAGGAAATGATGGGTCATTAAAATATAACAATTTAGTTTTTTATTAATTCTGACTGTTTAGAAGGTCCTTTCCTGATGAGAACTGGAAAATATTTTTAATTGATATTAGCTTGCAAAGATAGTGGTTGTTTTGAATGAAAGTTTGGTACATTCACTTGAATATCAGCCAACAGAAAAGTATGAAATGCGTAATTGTCATGGCTCTTAATTTATGTGCAAATGATTATTAAAAAAATTCCCCTTTAAATCTTAACGAGCTGCTTATTTCACCATGCATTTTGTATTTTTCTTAAATCTATGTTAAAATCTGATTTGTTTTTTGGATTGCTTTATTTAAATTGTTGATGAGGAATTTTGAAAACTTTGATTTTTTTTTTCAAAACAATTAACTGCAGTTACTTGTGAGTAATAGTTTTAAAAAAAAATTATATCAGATCAAGATCTTGAAGTATTTTTTTAGTCAGACCATAGGTTCTGTCCAAAAATTGGAATCTTTTCCTGCAGTTTCGAGGAGAATGGCATCATACTTGGGAAGTTTACATTGGAGGGATTTTCATTTAAACTGTAGATCACAAAAAAAAAAAATTCTACTCTTCAACTTATTGACCACTCCATGCTATCTGTGGTTGCACAATGGTTATAAAAATAAAAACTTATAAGTGAACACTTTAATTGTGACTCTTGTCACTTTTTCTTCTAAGATAGATAATACAAAATGGGGGATAATTATATCAGCAAGTGCATATTATTACTGTTTGAAAGCTGTGCTTGTAAATCCATTTATCAAATAAAATCATTGGGGTTTTTTTTTTCTGCATAAAATAAAGAATTTATAACTGATGAACTAAAGATTTTTATTCAATAATTAATGTGTAGCATTCACATAATGAAATAGACAATTTAGTATCCTTTCTTAAAATATGATTTTACTGATGAATTGTTAGTTAAAATTAATTTGAAAAGAAGACGGTTGTGCTCTGTTTTACAAATGATAAATTCATCCAAAATAAAATTATTTTGAATCATCTTTTGATAGAAAGGGATCTTATGTAATATTAAATAGGGCACTTAAATGCTAACAGAAAATTCTTAATATAAATATTAATCACTAAATTCAGGGGTGGAAAATCTGCTCCAAAAATGAGATATTTATTTTGATTTACTATTCGAAAAAAATAGCATAATATGAATGAGTTTATCTTCAGGCTTCCATTAAGATTGTTATCGGGGGAGTTCTTCTGGCGATAGAGTTAACTACTTATGTCAACATTTGTCATAAAACGAAAAATTTCTTTCAGTAATTCTAGTCTATACCCTGGCGCCATCTATTGTTATATATAGGAACAAATTACATAAATAATTTGTGAACATATACCACTAATTGTTTCTACAATAACTATTTCATATAGTATCCTTGTGTATTTCAATAGAATGGGTACTCCGTTTTACAAATGATAAATTCATCCGAAATAAAATTATTTAAAAAAATTTTTTGGTAGAAAGGAATCTTATTCTATGAAATAGGATACTAATAGAAAATTCTTTATAGAAATATTTATCATTAATTTGTGCATAATGAATATTAATACTGTACCCCATGAAAATTTTGACAGATTCCATATTAAGCATGTTGCGATCGAAAATTGTTATTAATCAGAAAATACTCCCAAAATTTTTTCTTCATGTTCGGAATAAGAAATCAATGGTTATCCACAATCATGTTAGAAAAATGCATATGCTATGTTAAAGTGCTTGTCATTATACATTTGATGCATCTAAATTCTTGT
The DNA here is from genome assembly GCA_021605075.1 of Caerostris darwini. Taxonomy (NCBI): domain Eukaryota; kingdom Metazoa; phylum Arthropoda; class Arachnida; order Araneae; family Araneidae; genus Caerostris; species Caerostris darwini. Next base: position 141,220 of record BPLQ01006286.1, on the reverse strand, counting down.
AATGTTTTCAGAATTGGCAAGTTTGGATCTGTAGGCTTCATCTGATATGCATTAATTTATATTTTCAAATAATTTTTGTATAACATGATAAAAACAATCATTAAGGTAAATATACCCTATTAACAGAAATTAATCTAACGTATGGGATAAGTGTTACTTAGAACTACTCTTGATTAAATGTAAGGTAATAAATACCTTAAATTTTTTATATTGCATTTGAATTTTTAATGGGCAAAAGCTTTTATTATTTTATTTTAATATGGGCCTTATTTCTATCGAATGCCACAAATATAAATGTTATGTTAACAGCATAAAAACCTACTTTATTTTTCAATGCATGTTGTGGTCATGAATTAATAGAAAAATTACAATTCTTGTATCCTGTGGATCAGTTGGATTGTCTATTGGTAAAAAAAAAAAGTTGTCCCTTCCTAAATCAAGCCACTCAGACGTCAAGCCCCTTTCATGTATTTATATGCTAATAATGTAAAATGTAAAATGAAATTTAAGTCAAGTTTTTAATGAGATTCTATAACACGACTGATTATAGCGAAGCCCGCCAAGCTCTCACAAAAATGGTAATGTATTACATTACACAGAAGTAAAACAAAACATAATTATCAGCAAAAAGAATCCTAAACTCGTTAAACAATGCAAGGTTATCCTTTAAACTCGACGGGCCTGAATGGCCGAGTAGCTAGCGCTGTGGTGCTCGGTACCACAGGTTTCGGGTTCGAGTCCCGGCGGTGCCATGGATGTGTGCAGTGGTTCGGAATCCACTCTAAACCGTAGGTCCCGGTCTTAACACGATCGTAGAGCATTGTGGAGAGTGACATGTTAAAAATAAGGAAAAAACTAACTGTTCATATGTATAGTGATTAGGGGATTATAGTCCTTGTTGCTTCACATCCCCATATACCACTTCATTCATCGTCATACTTGACTCGACGTTGGACCACAAATGGTTAAAGACATGATTTGGTTAAGAGTTTTGTGCAAATCGATGTGTTCTTATTTTAATTGTATGATGATATTGCTTATTTTAATGTGAAAACAGAAATTTCCACGTGTGTAACTGTGCTTCCACCTACGCACTGTAAGAGCACCCCCTGGGGCGATAAGGAGAAATGATCAGTAGACAGCGAGATTCTCACCCGAGAGGAAATACAGCACAACTTGCGTTCTTGCTGAAAAATGTTTAGTTTACAGTCTCTCCTCGCGAGAGGAAATATATTATACGCAATACTGCGTATTTGTTAGTCTACTAATTCTCACCCGGAGAGAAAGTATATTTTGAGCATCCCGTGCGTATCCGAGTTTAGGGTTTTCAGCTTAGAAGTGGAATCCTTCCACGAATCTATAATTATGTCTTTAAATGTGTTAAATAGTGTTTGTGCGTGTGTCAACAAAGCTGTGAGATCTCAAACTTGTGTCTGAACAATCACACCTAGTTACAATCCAGCTGCATACTACATGTGTTTTATTCATAAGTAATATGCGTTGGACATTTTTATGTAATATGCGTTGGACATTTTTATGTAATATGCGTTGGACATCTTTATGTAATATGCATTGGACATCTTTATTTATTTATTGTTTATTTTTTTATTGTTGTTTTTCTTATCCCACTTGGCAACGTCCTGATGGCCAATTGGTTAGCGTTCTGGCCTTTGGTACCACCGGCTTCAGGTTCAAATTCTGGCGGTGGCATGGATGTTCGTGAGTGGTCCACATTCCACGTTCAACTGCAGGTCCCGGTCTAATGAGACCAAAGTGTGCACAAAGGGGCCGTAGAGCAACAAATCAAACAAAATCCCACTTGGTAGACAGAAACATCTAGACCAAGTCCAAGAGGGACCTGAGAGCCGAGTGGCTAGCGCTCGGTACCACGGGTTTCGGGTTCGAATCCCGGCGGTGTTTGTAATGGTTCGGAATCCACTTTAAGCCGTAGGTCCCGGTCTCATAGGACCGTAGAGCGCCACAGAGCCCAATCAGACTTCTCTCTCACTTACATCATTACCAAACTGTAAAGGGGCAACTCAGGTCCAGACACAGTGATGTGGTGTGGCGTAGTAGTAGTAGTAGTAGTAGTAGACCAAGTCCAAAAACCCGTGTGGTCTCATGGAAGAAGGGTAAGCTTCTGTTGTGATGGAGCACCTGTAGGTAGAAATCTGACTTAGCCCCGAGTCACTGACTTTTTATGGAGTAGGATTGCCAGCCTAACGCTCTACAGTCATACTAGAGAGGGACCTACGGTTTAAAGTGGATTTTGAACCCCTACAAACATCCATGGCATTGCCGGGGCTGGAACCCGAAATCTGTGGCACCGAGCGCTAGACACTCGGCTATCAGGTCCTAATTTTATTTTTTAGCAAACTGCATCTCTTGCAATTTATTCTATTTGTATAATTATGAAATAATAATAATAATAAAAAACAAGAAGAAATTAAATAATCTGTGGAATATTTACCTTTATATTCAGTAAAATTAATTTAAATTGACAACAGTGTTTAGCTATATTATAAATTAAAATCATTTCTCACAGCAGTTACCACCAGAATTCGAACCTGAAGCCTGGGATACCAAAGGCAAGAGCACTAGCCACCAGGCCGCCTATACAAGAATAAGAAACAAGCATAAAGAACACCTCTCCTTTATGAAAATCAATTTAACTACGTATACCTCATAACTATTTCTTAAACCAACTATTATTATTGATTGGCCCGAATAAAATATTATCTGATTGATTGATTGATTTTCGTAAAGAATGTTACAAAAGAACTAAAAGTAAATAAATATGACACCAAGAATTTAATAGGACACAGGAATGATATTTTATGTTTTTAAAATCTGTACTGGAGTTTTTTTTTTTTTTTTTTTTTTTTTTAAAGTATTGCGTTGTCAAGGACGAAAAAAAATTTACTACCATTAGAATTGCGTTATCCAAACCTAACGGTCGACGTTTATCTGTAACTATAAATCAATTCTTCTTTTACCATTTTCTCTAATGATGACTGGAACGTTCTATTGGAACAAAAGAACAAAATAAAAAAAGGAACATCCATTTGTTGAAAGCGATTACGATCACCTGCCATGATTCTGCTCATATTTCCGATTTATTCTCACCTTTTCCAGCAAAACATTAATTTTATTTTTATCTGGTTCTCTTAGCTTACGTCATTGAGTTGCTATAGAACATTTTCTTGACTATCATTCGCAGCAGAAAAAAAAGAACTTGTGATTCATTTTTTCGACGAAAACCCCAACATTCTTTTTCTCTATCGCCATTTTTTTTTTTTTGGAATGATTGCCACTAGTTAATGCTAAGCTCTTGCTAGCTTGTACGTTGTTGAGGTTTATGCGAATCATTTAACTTTATTTATATTATATCGATTTTGTTTATTTTTTTTTTATTGTATTATGATTTTTATGGTTTAATGCTGAAAACGTTGTTTTCTCCACAAGTTGAATTATTAATCACATTGAACATTTCATTTTATTCTCTTTATACACGTAAATTTTACTCATAACACGAATGATTCCTTTAATTACTTGTTAACCAACAAACAACTTGATTATTTTCTGATTCTTAAAGTGCTCTGAAGAATAATTTTGGTGTAAAATTTTAAGAAATGGCCATAACATTATTACTATTGCCACTAGTTAATGTTAATCTCTTGCTTACTTGTACGCTGTTGAGGTTTCTGTTGATCTTTTACCTTTATTTACGTTATATCGATTTTGTTTCGTTTTTATTATTGTTATTGTACTTTGATTTTTATGGTTTAAAGCTGAAAACTTTGTTTTCTCCACAAGTTGAATTGTAACGTTAGCAGAAATTATTAACCACATTGAACATTTCATTTTATTCTCTTTATACACTTAATTTTTACCCATAATTCCAGTGATTCCTTTAATTACTTGTTAACCAACATACAACTTGATTATTTTCTGATTCTTAAAGTTCTCTGAAGAATAATTTTGGAATAACATTTTAAGAAATGGCCATATGATTATTAGCTTAAACTAATGATTCCTTTAGTTACTTGTTAACTAACATACAACTTGATTATTTTTCTGATTCTTAAAGATTTCTGAAGAATAATTTTGGAATAACATTTTAAGAAATGGCCATAATATTATTACTATTGCCACTAGTTAATGTTAATCTCTTGCATACTAGCACGCTGTTGAGGTTTCTGTTGATCATTTTAAACTTTATTTACATTATATCGATTTTGTTGTGTCTTTTTTCCATTATTGTATTATGATTCTTATGGTTTAATGCTGCAATAATTTGATTTCTCCTCAAGTTGAGTTGTAATGTTAACACAAATTATAAAACACATTGAACATTTAATTTTATCCTCTTCGTACACATAATTTTTATCCATAATTCCAGTGATTCCTTTAATTACTTGTTAGCCAACATACAACATCAGTATTTTCTGATTCTTAAAGATCTCTGAAGAATAATTTTGGAGTAAAATTTTAAGAAATGGCCATAAGATTATTCGTTTAAACTAAAAATTCCAGTGATTCCTTTAATTACTTGTTAGCCAACATACAACATCAGTATTTTCTGATTCTTAAAGATCTCTGAAGAATAATTTTGGAGTAAAATTTTAAGAAATGGCCATAAGATTATTCGTTTAAACTAAAAATTCAATTCCTTTAAACCAACATACAACATCAGTATTTTCTGATTCTTAAAGACCTCTGAAGAATAATTTTGTAGTAAAATTTTAAGAAATGTCCATAAGATTATTCGTTTAAACTAAAATTCCAGTGATTCCTTTAATTACTTGTTAGCCAACATACAACATCGGTATTTTCTGATTCTTAAAGATCTCTGAAGAATAATTTTGGAGTAAAATTTTAAGAAATGGCCATAAGATTATTCGTTTAAACTAAAAATTCCAGTGATTCCTTTAATTACTTGTTAGCCAACATACAACATCAGTATTTTCTGATTCTTAAAGATCTCTGAAGAATAATAGCAAACAATTAACTAGCAAACATTTTAAGAAACGGCCATAAACTTATTAGTTTAAATTTACTGACGTCATAATCAAACTTTTAATTGTTAAAGCGAATTTATTCAATTAATATTTTGATTGTATAAATAATAATGTTTTCAATATAAAGTAATTACTTTAAAATCTGATTATTTATTGTCTAATTTTAAAATAATCTATCATGCTTCTTTAAGAATGGTGATAGGATGGTTTGAAATCTTATAATTTTTGCTATAAAACGTTACTTAAAAATCAAACGCAGAATTGCTATTTAAGTGTGGAGTAAATTTGGTTGTTTGAAAATATAAATAATGAAGCAGAATCATAGTCAAGCTTTTAATTGTTGTTAATTAATAGTTGTTTATTAATTATTATTTCGATTGTATAGTTAATAATGTTTTCAATATAAAGCGATTACTTTAAAATCTGATTATTTATTGACAGAATTGAATTATTTAATTCATCATATTTCATCAAGAATGGTAATAGGATACTTTGAAGTCAATAGTTTTGCTATAAAACGTTAGTTAAAAATCAAACGCAGAATTTCTAATTTAATATTGTGGTGTAAATTAGGTGTTCTTAAAATATAAATAATGAAACAGGATCATAGTCAAGATGATTCTGTTTCATTATTTATATTTTATACTTAATTATTAGTTAATTATTAATTAATAGTTATAAATGAATTGTTATTAGTTAATATTGTCTTCAATATAAAGTAATTACTTTAAAATCTGATTATTTATTGTCTAATTTTAAAATAATTCGTCATGTTAAGAATGGTGATAGGTCACTTTGAAGTCAATGCTTTTGCTATAAAAAGTTATTTAAAAGTCAATTGTTAATTAAGTACTGTGGAGTAAATTGGGTGTTCTGAAAATATAAATAATGAAACAGAATTTTTCATATACGAAATTTATTTGTTGTTTTTTCCATCGGGAAGCCATCCTCTTTTTTTTTAACATAAAAAAGGGATTTACATGGACATAAGTTTACAAAGACGATAGAAAGTTCTAATCTCAGACAAGCTTTGCAAATAGTTTCAGTTCAGTTTTTGTTTATGTACAGTTATTTTATCAGTTTAAACTGACACGTTAAATTTTAGCTAGTTCCGCTTGGAAGTCAAAAGTAAATGTATCATCAGGGTCACAGGAGTTGATAGCTGTCGTAGAACAGACAGACTTGGAATATTCACTTTTAACTTTAGAAAAAAAAAGAAGAGGAACACAGTTGAAGCGTTGGACAAATAGAACGCGCTTTCTTTTTTTTTTTTTTTTTTTTAACAATCATTCTTCATTTTTTCTAGGCGTGAAACGACTTCTAAGCTTTTCTATTGTTGATATGATGCCAACAAATTTTTCAAAACAGAGACGGTGTGGAATCATGAAGTTCGATTGTTTGTCGAACGTTTGTTGCCACCGACTGAATGTAATAAAATTATTTCGAAGCATTTGATCTTGAAGTAGTTTTCATGGCAAATTTCTATTCTAACTTTAGGATTATTTTCGTTCAAACCGAAATGCATCTTTGAATATAGTAACACAATTTTTGATAGCATTTAATGTCAAATAAAAACTCTTATTTACAATTGTACTATGATAAATATGCAGGAAATTAAGAGCATTATTTTATTGAGTCACGTAAAAATAAATATAAACAAGTCACTTCCACGCCCAAGTTGTCATGCTGTTTTCTATTCAATGTTTTTTATGGATTCATTTTCGTTGTTAAATGTAATTCGTTAAAAATTTGTTATGTGGAATGTAGCTATTATTAATTATTAGTAATTTTTACTTTTTTGTAAAACAAAAATTTCGATAGATTACATGAAGTGATAGGAACAATATTTTTTTTTCTCTCATTTAGTCTTTCATTGAAAAGCGTTTATTATAATAAGCATTTTTTTACAAGAAATTAAATAATACTTTTTATTTTTAGTATTATTGAAATGTTTTGAATATTATTCTTTTCACATATTTTTCATTTACTTCGTATTAAAAAAATCACAGCTTTTTTCTTTTTAATTATATAATAAATTATATTATAAGTACAATTATTACCAAAAGTTTTTTTTATGATAATTGTTTTTTTATGAACTTAAAAAATCATAAAACTTTTGTCATAAAAGGAACTTTGATTATCCAGAATTTGCGAATGTTCAAAGTTGCAGAATCGAGATCCAAAAATTCTCAATTGTAATAGGAAAATTAGAAAATTTGTCATCCATTTTTGATAAACGAATTTGGCACATCTTATACAAATTTCATATTTCCACATCACGATTTTATCTTTTTAGTGCTGAATTTCGACTACCAACTTGAATTTTATTTCTAGGATTTCCATGAATGTTTTCTGTCATTACAATTCGCCTCTCGAACTACTAGAACTTCTTTCTTGTTCTTCGACTTCTGGTTGGTCTGCTTGTCGACTTTCGTCCAATATTCCGCTGCCATTTCGTTCTTGGTGTTTACCACTATATCGTTGATTCTGGATTGTAATCAATTCATTCTCTGTCGTATCTTGAGACTCATCTGTGTTTTCTAATGATGGCTCTTTATGTTGTAGTGTCATTGCATCTTCTTTGTTGTTCTTTTCATTGTTATTATTGTTCTCTTTGTTGACAAAATCAGCAATATCTACCTCGTCGTCAACAGTTGAATTTTCGGTTTTAACATCTTCTGTGGTTTGCACCAATGGCGGCGATGAACTATCTGCTGCATGGACTTCTGCTTGTGTCTCAATTATTGTCGATTTATCGGCATTTTCATCATTAGAATCTGAGTCATCCATAGATTTTAGAATGACAGTTCCACTGTCTTTTACGGTTTCTGTTGAATCTTGGTTAGTGGTATCAGTAAGTTCCTCGTTGTCTGTTTTCTCAACAGATTCACCTTCAGTTACGCCTGCGTTTTCAATGCTAGTGTCTTCTTCAGTTTTTGTGTCTAGATTTGAAGTTTCTTCGTGAGATTTTACTTCATTGTCGTTTGATGTCACATTAATCTCATTGTTTGCCTCGCTATTTTCATTTACTTCTGAATTTTGAGGGGTTTCTTCTTTATCAGTGTCATGTTCTGATGCGTCTTTACTCTCACTTTCCTTTTCTGGGGGAACTTCTCCGTCATTTTCATGATCAGAGACATCATCTTTTTTCTCTTGGGTATGTTCTGAAGCCTCTTTGTTGTCTTCTTCACCATTGACATCATTTTCTTCATCTTGTTTATCATTTACATCCTCTGTGTTAGGATTTTCTTCTACTTGTTTATCACTTACATCCTCTGTTGTAGGATTTTCTTCAACTTGTTTATCACTTGCATCATCTGTTGTAGGATTTTCTTCAACTTGTTTATCACTTACATCATCTGTTGTAGGATTTTCTTCAATTTGCTTATCACTCGCATCATCTGTTGCTGGATTTTCTTCAACTTGTTTATCACTTACATCATCTGTTGCTGGATTTTCTTCATCTTGTTTGCCATTTACATCATCTGTTGCCGGATTTTCTTCTTTTTTTTCACCACTTACTTCAGCTGTTGTAGAATTTTCTTGATCTTGCCCATCAGTTACTTCACCCGTTGAACTATTTTCTTCCTCTTGCTTTTCACTTACAACATCTGTTACAGAATTTTCTTCATTTTGTTTATCACCGGTATCATCTTTTTCAGAATTTGTTTCACCTTGTTTATCATTTACTTCATTTGCTATGCTATTTTCTTCATCTTTTGTTTCTGATGCTTCTTTATCACTACCATCTACAATATTTTCCTCGCTTTTAGATTCTGAATCCTGTTTATCACCCTCCCCATTATTAGTAGTGTTTTCTTCGTTTGTTATAATTGACGCTTCATTATCATCCACGTCGCTGTGAACCTTGTTTACATCATTTTCATCTTCCGTGTCTTTTTCTTCTCCAACATCTGAAGCATTCTTTTCAGACTCTTCTACCACATCACTTTTTGTTTCTTCAATCTGATTTTCAGAGCCATTTTGATTTTCATTTTCCGAAGTTTCTTCGATTTTAGCTTCATCTTGTTCTTTTTCAAAATCGGGACTTTCAATTTTTTCATCTGCATTATCTACGTCTACTTGCTTCGTAGTTGACTCATTTTTATCAGTTTTGTCTAGATTTTGAACGGGTTCGTCGTCATGAATACTGGTATGAATCGATTCATTTTCTCCTTTTTCACCTGTTACTTCTATATTTTCTTCCGCTGAAGGTAAATTTTGTGATGTAGTATCTTCTTTATCTGGGTTTAAATCTTTTTCTGAATCTCCTTGCTGTTCACTCTTTGCATCAACTTCCTTTGATGTATCAGAAATCACTTCCCCGCCTTCTGGTTGAGGCTCTTCCTGAAGTGATAAATATGTTCCTTGTCGTTTTAATGTTGACTTAATCTCTGCTGTTCCATCTTTATCTTCATTTGCAGTGTCTCGGTTCTCGTCATTTATTACCTGAGTTGAACTTTCCGAAGCGCTAGTTGTTTCGATGTCGAGATTTTGCTGTCTTGCAAGAACAGCTTTTTCTTTCTGCATTTCAATAGGAATTTCTCCATCTTCGCTCATTTGTGAAAGTGAATCTTCCGTCACCCCCTCTTTCAAACTAGCATTCTTGTCTTCTTCAGTATGAAGCGAGTCATCATCGGGTTTCGTTCTCTCATTCAAAGTGTCATCTGTAATCAAGTCATCAACATCTTGGCAAGTACTGTCTTCGTTCTCATCTCTGCTTGTCTTGTCTTCTGAAACAGAATCTTGATTAACAATTTCCATTTCGATATTAGTTGCTGGAATCTCGTCATTCTTTATGTTGTCACTGTCACCATTAGTGACTGGAACATCATTTTGCTTGTCAGTTTCATTATCAACAGCTGGATTGATATCGGAATCGACTTTTTCTTCCGATTCTACCTTTTCTTTGGCATCGATCGATTCTCCGGCTTTCTCAAGGTCATTGTCTTGACCCGCCTCAACGTTCTCAGAGTTATTTTCAGCCTCGATTGGTTTTTCAATCGAATTTTCCGCACGTGCTTCCTTATTACTTACAACTTCTTGCAGCGAAGCCCTTAATTCGTTTAAGACGTTCGATTCGGTTACAAATATTATTCTAACTCGTTCGCTCATTGGCGATTCGAATAAAACCTCTTCGGGTTGTTTTTTCTCATCCACTTCTACTTCGAAAGACTTTTCTTTCACTTTGCAAACAAAGCTCACTTCTCCCAATTTAAGGATGCCATCGAATTTGTTTTCTGTCAGAAGATCGAAGGGAAAATCAGAAATGAAAAACCCGTTGGAATAAGACACGGAGTCTTGCTTCAGCACGCTTTGCAAAAGATTTAAAGATTCTTCTGTGCCAAGACGATCATTTTCACTGCCGTCGTTTCTGACCAGTTCGCAAAAGTTTATGTAGCACATACCTATTTCTTCGACAATCAGATCTTTTAAGGCATCAAAATCGGTTTTCAAGTTTTCGAATGCAAACAGAATCGGCATTTTCGGATGTCCGTCTTCCGTTGCTGATTTTGAATCAATTTCTGTTTTCTCATTTGCTTGCGTTAACTCGCGGGTAGATGTTTCTTTCACAATTTCAGATTCAGTTTCAGAATTCTGTTCTAAATCTCCATTCGCAGCGCCATTTTGTGAAACTTTATCTGCATCGGAATTGGCTTCTTTCGCGGGAATATCTTCAGAACTCTGTTCTTTGGTCTGACTGTCTTCTTTTTGTTCTGCAGAAACCACACTTTCTCCCTGACTAACTTCTTCCTTTGTGCCATTTTGAGAAACTTTCTCCTCGTCTGAATTATCGTCTTTGCTTCTTTTAGAATTCCTAGATTCGGCCTCGATGGATCTAATATCTTCCTCAGTTGCTTCCCTGATTTCAACGGTCGAGGGTCTTTCTGTCCCATTCGGTGATGGAATCAAATTTTTACAAGGGCTTTCATTACCACAATCATGATTTTTAGACTCAAGCACAGAATCATCCTCGCCCAAGTCCTTTCTGGTTTCGATAATCTTGTCAACCGCGATGACCATGTCCTCGATCATCTCGTCAGTGTCCTGGTCTCCCATGACAACTGTCAGGAGTTCTTTCTCGTCATAGTATTCGGCTACCGATATGATGTCCTGCTTGTACCTCTCCAGTTCTGTTTCGATGTCGTTTATTCGAAGTGCACCACTGGACACTTCACTGTTGAGGAATCGCCGGAGTGCCTCTTCCTCAAAATCCACCAACACCACGCCATCCATTCGCACTCTTCTGCTTCGGTATTCTTCAATGTCGCCTCTGTTGCGTGGAAAGCCAGCGACTGGAAAAAAAGAGACGAAAAAATAATTATTCACCTGAAGGGATAATAAATAATTGTTTTATAATAGATAATAATTAATTAATTTCAGACAAATATAGTGTGTTTAAAAAAGACAGAACTTTAACGAACTCAAACACTGAATGTAGCAGGTTCTTCCTCATTAATGTAAAACTCACACATCATTTATCACTCGTAACCCATCATTTAACCCCCTGGTTTTAGTATCATGCACCCTCTAGCTTCTTTGCGTTTTGTTTTTGATTATTCATTCTGCAATGAAACTGATATGTTTTGGTATATACTGTCACCTCTTAAAGTTTGTATGGCATTTTTTTAAAAACATTTTGTATATAAAACGGTCAAAAAAATCTTGACTTCTTTTGAAAAAAAATCTAAAAAATAAGATACAAACGGTTTATACCATTTGAAAGGGAAGATAAAAAAAAAATTAAGTTAAGTATTACATGAGCATACCTTCAGTGGTATAAGGGATACGTTGTGTGTTGTTGTGACTAATCCTTAATGTCCTGCAGTGGGGGACGGACATCCCATAAGCAATCTACACATGGACGGAGGGAAAGCGGGCAGCTTCTGGAGTATCCGTAAGTAGAAGTCTGACTTGGCTCCGCGACGCTCTTAGAGCATTAATCCTGAATAATTTTACAATGTGCATTTTCACACCTCCTTTATTGAGATTGTTAGAAATAATACCGTTCTATATGCACCACAGTGTGTTGGTAATAATTTGTAGGATTCTAGTCTAGAGGATTTCTGTTAGGGCTGTGATGGGTCCTAGATTGGCTCTGCATACATACGAATTGGCCTTATTCCTTGTTCATAAAAGATGGCTCTATTTTGGGAAGGATAGTTCTGAGAATCTACCGTGATTCAGTTTCAAATAAATACAGTATGTTTAAAAAAGGCGGGAAATGCTTCAAATATATCTTAAAAAATATATCCAAAAGCGAAATAAGATTATTGTCGAGACGCCGAGGCTGTTATCCGTAGCGAGTGAAAGCAATATTTCGGCTACAGAGTGTTTTTTTTTATTTCGTTTATATTTATATATATATTTTTTATATTTCATTTTGAGTGTGCTATATTTCTTTACAATGCGCTTTTAGTGTCATTATTATTATATTATCTGTGTTGACATGCAAGAATAATAGTGAACACAATAATAATAACTCATTTTGTTTCACTCCGAAAAAATTTCTATAGGTAGTCTCAATCTAATAGGGGGATATATAATTTTATATGCGGCCTGCAGAGTTAGGATGCATTTCCAAAGTGGCCCGCAAGATCATTTGGCTTGGCCACCCCTATTCTAAGTAATGCCAGGTCTTTTTCTTTATGACTTTTTGGCAATGCACCCTAAAATTTGGCAAGAATCATTAACACTTATTTTTATACGAACGCACTATTTGGCGCATTTTCTTGATCACAGGCATGCGTAACAGAAAAGAAAAAAAAAAAAAACTTAAGAATCATATATTTCTAAAAATGCTACGGACACACCCTTTCGTCAAGTTCATGGCCGAACAAGAAAAAAAATCTGTCGACGACTTTCCGAAACACCTGCTCAAAGAATAAAGCTTGTGTCGCGTTAAAAATAAACATAAAAATAGAGATTTGAAAGGTGTGGCCGAACGATTCCCGAGGGACAAATCGCGGCTTCCAATAAAGTCGTTGCAATCAGCGGAAAACGAAAGGAGTCATAGTGATAAGAAACACTAAAAATAAATATCTGCAGCTTTCAATTGGTGCATGCATGCGAATAAATGAGTCCAAGAAAAGAGTTTTGCACGAACTTATTTTCTTATTATTATTTTCAAAAGGCTAATCTTTTACTTTACACACACACACACACACATATATATATATATATGTATGTAACTTGCAGTCATATACATATATATAATTTGTGGTAGTTCAAAAGTCATGTCCCTTTACTGACTTTTATGTACACTTGACCATTTTTAATAGATTTTAAAAAATTGGCATCCAGTTCTGGGAGGCGACGGAAAAGAGAAAGACATACGCCCAAGAGCTGCGAAAGTTGCAAGGTGTCTGGAAATAATAGTAAGTAAATTAAAAAACGAATCATTATTTGTTGTAAGTTTTCGGATTAGTATCTTGTAAAGCCTGGGAAATGAAGTACTTGGGAAGAATTCATAGAAATTTTAAGGAAACGATTCATTATAGAAGGGCAAGAAGGTCGTTAGGGGAAAATGTGGAACTAAAGGATATAGGGCAAGGATGGGCAAACTACGGCCCGCGGGCCAACTCTGGCCCTCCGGAAGGTTCTAGCCGGCCCGCGGATAGAATTTCAATTTGCCGGTCCCAGGCAAATTAAAAGAAATATATATTTATGTATTATATATCCATCACCTTTTCTGCTTTAATTAAATATTTCTTTTTCTTCCTTTTTTTCAAAAGACTGATGATTTTTTTACTTTCTCTATTTTTGTTCTACAAAACATAAATTGACGGAAATAGCAAGCACAGGCAGCTTTCAATTGATAAAGTGTTAAATCCAGTGAGGTCAGATTTGCAGGTTGAATTCATTGAGTTGCCATCTAACAATCATCTCAAGCAGTTGTTTCTAAATATGCCAAAGTTACAGTTTTACAAATCATTATCGAAAATAAGTTTCCCAAATTTATTATCTCTCGGCCAGAAAATCAGTGCTATGTTTGCTTCATCTTATGTACGGGAACAAGTGTTTTCAACTCAGAACCTTAGAAAGAATTATTTCAGAAGTGGACTGACAGATGAGCATTGAGCCTCGTTCCTTAGAATCGGTCCATCTCACTTCGAATCTCACTATAAGGAACTTTTAAAAATGAAATCGCAATTTCATTCATCGCATTAACGTATTTAAATTGTGATACTTGTATATTGCTTTTAAAATTTTAGAAAAATTTATCTTGGCCCGCCAATCTTTTTTTTTCTATTTTTGGTTTGTTTGCGAAGTTTGCCCATCCCTGATACAGGGGCAAATGCAATACCACACATTTATTTTGTAGTTCAGGAAGTCAAAAGCAAAACGAAGATTGTATATATATATATGTATTACTGGAAAAGAAATAGAAAAAAGACGCGAAACCGAAGAAAGTTACAGACGTTACGTCACGTGTGCTTATGGATATTTGGTGAGTAAATCAGTGATTTTTTTGATAATATTTATTATTACCAATCTTTGCAAAGGACGAATGTTTTTGGTTATTTAAAAATTTAAGCTTTTTATTTGTTTATTAAACCAAACTTTCAAATTTTCAATCTTCATTTTTTTTTTAATTCCAGCTTGGCGTCCACGAAAATAAATAAATAAATAATAAATAATAACAAATTTAAAAAAAAAAAAAACATCTCTTGTTTAAAGAAAAGTGGGCAGATGGCTTTTTTTTTTTTTTTTTTTTTGTAGAGGCAAATACTAAGACTATCTACTTAATTTTTAAAAATATTTGTGCCAATTTTGAAGATTACAATTTGAAAAGGCATTACACACAAAAACACGCTGCAAAATTTAATGTGTATCAAATCAAAGAATTGGTATTGAAGGCTAAATAGCGGAACAAGAAAATGATAACGGGGATTGCACTGAAAAAATTAATTATGTGGTTTTACAACAGATAAAACAAGTAATATAAAAAAAAAAAATGTTAAAGTCAATTCCTACTTTTTTTTTCACTCTATTGCCGAAAGTCCTTTATAAATAAGTTTCATTCATTTTTTAAAATTTTATCTGGCGCTATCTATGGGTAGATACATGCAACTTAAATCTAAAAAAAAAACTAAAATGAATGAATTGAATTTAATGACTGAATTAATATTTGAAAAAACTGTACTAACATCAAGTGTCATCCACTACAAGTTAAAAAAAAATATGTATTTGAACTCGAGTGGCTGAATAAAAAGTGTTTTATGAACGATTGAAAATTTGAACAAGATATATATAGGGAGAGTGTGAGCTAATAGAAGAAATTGAAAAAATCCAAACTCTATGCCAATAGAATTTGGATTTTAGCCAACAGCGATTTTAATAAGTTATACATGAAAAATGTGGTATGTATAATTTGTCATGGAAAGAAAGGTGATTTTTCTTAAATCAGTTTTTCTCACGATACTAAAGCTAAACCAAACGAAATGAGAAAATCAATCGAAGAAGTTTTTTCAAATTCTTCTATTAGCTCACACTCTCCCTATCTATATCTTGTTCACATTTTCAATCGTTCATAAAACACTTTTTTTTCATCCACTCGAGTTCAAATACATTGTTTTAAAACTTGTAGTAGATGACACTGGATGCTGTTAATACAGTTTTTTCAAATATTCATTCAGTCATTAAATTAAATTTATTAATTTTAGTTGTTTTTAGATTTAAGTTGGATGTATCTACCCATAGAGGGCGCCAGATAAACTTAAAAAAATGAATGGAAATTATTTATGAAGGACTTTCTGCAATAGAGTGAAAAAAAAAGTAGGAATTGACTTCAAAAATTTTTTTTTTATATTACTTGTTTTTATTCCACTAATGGAGCTAAAATGGCAATTTCTATTAGAGATTTTTATGATAAATAAATGTCACTGAAGAATCGTCCTCTTTAGAACCAAAGACACAACTGTGTCCGGAGATTTTTATGAAGAAATGAAAAATACGTTAAAGAGATTTTCCTCGTCAATTATGAACTTACTTGGTATAGAAACTGTTGATACTTCATCGATGAGTAAAAGAGAAGGGGGGAAAAACAGATGCAATGTCTCTGCATAGTACACCAAGTAAGCTTTTGATTGGTTTGTCGCTCTACGGTCATTTTTTTTTCACACTTTCGCACACGCGCTACTTAGACCAGGTGTGGAAAAAAGAGGAATGGATGATCGTTAGAAGGCGCTGCGACGCCAAGTTAATCGGGCGAAAGAAGTGCGAGTTTGAGAGCGTGCTTGGAAAGCGAGAGAGAGAGAAAGGTAATCTTAGAAGTGTGAAAGGTTTTTTGAGAGAGATTAACTTTTATGGCATTAGAGATTAGAATGTGTGGCATTACTATTAATCTGTAAATAGTGTACAAAGTTTTTAATTATTCTTAGTATGTGTAATAAAATAGTCAAGAATTAAAGAGTGCTGATTTATATTGAACCACCAACAACTTAGTGAACAACTAAAAGAACCTGGAAGTTGGCGAATTCATTTCTTCTACGTATTTTCGTCACCAGAACCTACAGTTTAAAGTGGACTCCGAACCCCTAATAAACATCCATGCCACCGCCAGGATTCGAACCTGAAGCCTGTGGTACCAAAGGTTAGAGCGCTAGCCAATTGGCCATAAGACCGTATAAGCTTTTGAGCAAAAGTTTTAAAGATGAATAACTTCATTTAGAGGATTAAACTTCAGGGCTGCAATTTTTGTAAGAGTTGAGTGATTAATAATCCTTCACTTTATGGATATTTATGGTGACACCATTTACCTTTCGGTAGTACGATCGCAAAGGAAATGGTAAAATGTTATGATTTGCAAAATCATGTTCATGTATGGTACCAAAAAAAAACAAAATTTGTATCAGAAGGATGAAAATGGGTTCACAGAAAAAATATTTTTAGGCAGGAAATATATGATATTATGATAACATAGATATTATAATGGTCGAATGACTGACACTCTGGCTTCGGGTTCCAGTTTCGGCGGTGCCATGGATGTTTGTAGTCATTCGGAAACCACTTTAAACCGTAGCCCCCGGTCTCATATGACCGTAGAGCATTGGGCTTAGTGTTGACAACCCTATTCTGTTCAAAGAAACCATCTCATGTTTCGAAATCTGCCAGCGGGCAGATGGCCTTGGATCAGCATGGAGCTGTTGCGCCAATGAAGAAGAAGGATATTTAGTTATTATATATTAATTTTATATTTTGTCTGTATCGTAATATAGGCAGTCGTCGTTCTTTTTTTTTTAATGTAACACATGTGAAAATAATTTGGCGACTTTTTGGCGTTTCTTTGTACAGTTAGTGTAATGGGAAAAGGAGCCAGTTCTTTGAGTTCCTTGGAAGTTGGGTGAGAAAAGTAGCCAGCCAGTGTCAACTCTTAATACGAAATTATTGGATATGTTGCCTTCAAAATTTACAAGAGTTACAATTTTTTTTTCTTTCTAATGCAGCTGGCAAACACTTAGACAGCTTGGTCTTGGATGCCTTAAGGAAAGCGCTGCACAGACGTTACTCACTTTGCATTACCCAGGGGCGCGTGTCACTTGAAGATATGGACGCGCAGTAACACTGCCCCCGCAACGCTCTATGATCCTATTAGGACCGGGACCTACGGTTTTAAGTGGATTCCGAATCACTCACAAACATCCATGGCACCGCCGGGATTCGAACCCGATACCTGTGGTACAGAACTCCAGAGCGCTAGCCACTCGGCCAACAAGCCCCACAAGAGTTACAATTTGAATGGTAGATTTTAATAAACAGGGGAAGGTCTTATAGTGATTGTCCCTTTTCTTTTCTTTCTCAATATCTCAGAAAATTATTATTCTCGCTGCGTATACACATGAAATGGTATACGGAAAACCAAATATTTCATTTAGTTAAATTAAATAGAAAATGGGCAAGTTCCGGTTGAAATCGCGTGATTTACCAACTCCTACGTGCGTTATCGCGATAAGTACAGGTAACCACTTTTTGCGCAATGCAGTGAATAGGCTTAAATCTAAACTAAATATCTGTAAAGTAAGTCTGCCAAATGTTTGACTCTATACTAACAGCTAATAATCTCATTGAATTTTTTTAAAAAAGTAGGATGCATCTAATTCCATTGGTTTTCGTATGCTGAAATACATAATGACGTAATATCGAGAAAATGCTACTGAAAAAATGCAGCACATTGTAAAAAAACGAATGTTGTAATTGTGGGAAAAAATTGAATTTTTTCCCATATTGCAACATCGATTTTTCTATATGGCAACATCAGTAACAAGGGCCTGAATGGCCGAGTGGCTAGCGCTCTGGCGCTCGGTGCCGCAGGTGTCGGGTTCGAGTCCCGGTTGTGCCATGGATGTCTGCACTTGAAACCGTACGTCCCGGTGCTAATAGGATCGTAGAGCGTTGCGGGAGCATTGTGACTCCGCGTCCGTGGCTTATCTTCAAGTGACACGCGCCCCCTGGGTAATGCAGAATGAGTAACATCTGTGCAGCGCTTACCTTAAGGCCTCCAAGACCAAGCTGTTAAGTGTTTGCCAGCTGCATTAGTACAAAAAACATCAGTAACAAAAGAATTCGAATTGCGAAGATGCCAAAGCATCAAAACCACTCAAAACTTAAGTTTTCAATATACGTTCACTTATTTTTTTTACTATTTAATAAGGTTTTCTTTGTGGACAAATTTTATTATTAGTTTAGTTTTATCAAAGCCCCATAAGGAAAAAAAAAAAAAAAAAAAAAACTTTTGCAGTGTCATTTTCTCCCATCTGGGATACCCCATAGTGGGCCAAGGCCGTCTATCTGCCTGCAGACTTCGAGACAACAGATGTTTTTTTTTACGGAGGTAGGTCTGTCAGCCCTACGCCCAACGCTTTATAGTCATATTAGACGGGGATCTACTGTTTAAAGTGGACTCTGAATCACTACAAACATCCATGCATAGTTCTTTTAATCCTTCATTTTTTTCGCATGCAATTATTTGCATCTACTCTTCTTTTTCATTAGCACAACAGCCCCATGGGGACCAAGGCCGTCAGTTTACTGGATGATTTCGAGGCAGGAGATGTTTTCCTTTTTTACGAGGTAGGGTTGTTAGCCCTATGCCCAACGCTTTACAGTCATATTAGACTAGGATCTACGGTTTAAAATGGATTCCGAACCACTAACAAACATCCATGGCACCGCCGGGACTTGAATCCGAAACCTGTGGCACCGAGCGCTAATCAGTCGGCATTAGGTACCATTATAGCCATGCACTCATCGAAATAATGATATAAGCCAAATCGAACGGATTGAAAAAAGAGCGGCGACATAGGAGAGGAAATATCATTTACGAGTTAATTGCATTAAATTATTTTTAATTTTTGATAATTAAAATTTTAGATGGCAAGATATTAATAGAAAAATAGATGAAAAAAATTTCTCATTAACTGTTATGCTTTTTTCTTACAAAACAGCTTTATCTGACTAACACCCCTAACAAGTAATCGTTTCGTCCATTTCCGGCGTTAAACCGGATATTTATCATTCTAAGAGCTATGGGGTGGACTGCAGCTGCATAATAATTAATTACTTAAATATGGTGTACCTAAACATTCGTAATCAATGGTGAGGTATTCGAACTGCTACTACAGTGACCAGTGTCATCTGATGGAAATATTTAAACTTACTTTTGAAACTTCTGTATCAGTTTTTTAAGACTTTCCCAATAAATTCACTTCTTGTTTCCTTCTCCCTGTACATGGCCCGGCTTGATAGCCAATTGGTTAACGCTGTCGTCGTTGGTGGCTTCAGGTTCGAATACTGGATGTGGCATGGATGTTTGTGAGTGGTTCGGAATCCACTTTAAACTGTAGGTTCCGGTCTGTTTAGCCCAAAGTGTGCGAAAAAAATGACCGTTGAGAGACAAACCAAACCATCCTCTCCTCGTACATGTGTATTACAAAAAAAGAATAAAGGTGGTATTAAGTTCGAACGCAAGGAAATAAATTTGAAGTAAGCGATAATCGAGTGGTGATATAATTTATTTTTATATTTTGATAAGTCTGTTCTACTGACACAATTTAATTGGATGCACAAATTTTCGTATGTAATTTTTCGAAAATAATGTATTAAAAATCAAAACGCCAATGATATGATGTTAGTAGTCTCTTTGGATACTACTACACCACACCACATCGGTGTGGCTAGAGCTCAGTTGCCCCTTTACAGTTTGGGAAGGATGTGGGTGAGAATTCTGACTAGACTCCGCGAAGCTCTACGGCTTAAAGTGGATTCCGAACCACTACAAACATTCATGGCACCGCCGGGATTTGAACCCGAAACCTATGATACCGAGCTGCAGAGCTCTAGCCACTCGCCCATCAGGCCCCTAAAACTTACTAAAGTCTCTTCGGATAATCGGAATTGTTTAAACTTGATACGTAACAGCAAACTATGCTCAATCAATGAAGAACAAGACTAATTATTATTAATGTAACAACAAGGCTAATTATTATTATTATTATAGCGCTAAATTTTACTCTATAAATCTTCTGTTAGTGCCCAAGGAGGAAGGGGCGAACCCCCTAGATGAGGTGACTTAATTTGATCCACAAAGAAGAAGTCCTCCCACCCGATGGGTTGCTTCAGTCGAAAGAAATCTGTAGGGTCCGGGAATCAACAGATGGCGATCTCTTGCCCCGGACAGCGATTAGATGGAGAGAACTCATGCAGACTGTCTTGGCCTGCAACAGGCTGTAGTTCTGACGAATTTCTGAAGAATTTAATCCCCATAATTTTCAATAACTTTAAAAGGCCATCTCAGTTGTAGATGAAGTGAGCGGCATAGGTGACCAAGTGGCTAACGCACTGGCCTTTGGTATTCCAGCCTTCAGGTTCGAACACTGGCGGTGGCATGGATGTTTGTGAGGGGTTCGAAATCCATTTTAAACCGTAGCTCCCGGTCTGTTTTGCCCTTGTGGGCATAAAAGGATCGTAAAGCTACAAAGGAAACCAATCTAGGCGAAGTGATGTAGTAATAAACTTTCGTCTTAAGACTTGGAGAAAGATGTGCTCTATTTCAGAAACTTCACTCCAAAAAAAAACTTGCGAGGGTTTCAACAAACGTATAGAAGGAACGCGTGCAAATAAAAAAAGCAAGCGAGAGAGATTATATCTTGTTTCCATGGTAACACATTTGAAGTTGCAAAAATGCTAGCAATACGCCTTCGCAGATTAAAAGTGAAACCCAACTAGGAGAGTTTCTAATTAACAATTTTTTTGAACTAAATAAAAGTGGTAATTTTTTTTTTGTAGCAAATGAGATAAAAAGAATAGAATTGATATCGTAATTAGGCACGTGCACGTATTCACGTTCAAAGATTGTCATTTATTGATTTTCTTTATTAGTTGATTCTTTTTCATTGGCGCAACAGCCCCGTGGTGGCCTAGGCCATCTTATAACTGGCATATTTTGAGACAGGAGATGTTTTCTTTTTACGGGGTAAGGTTGCTATCCCTACGCCTAAGAGTCATATTAGATCGGGAGCTACGGTTTAAAGTGGAGGAATATACCGAACCACTACAAGCATCCGCTACTCCACCGGGACACGAATCCGAAACCTAGCACCGAGTGCGAAAGTACTAGTTACTCGGCCATCAGGCCCTGGCTTTAATGAGTTTTATAGTTATGTCAGTTGGTTAAAATCAGTGCATACCTATAAGTTATACCTAATTTGTGACACTGTTTTGTGACAAATTTAAATAACTTCGTCACAAAATAATGAAAGCAGGCTACGATTAATATAGAAGGTTACATTAATTATAACTCGTTATTAGAAGTACAACATTTTCAATTATTAAATTATTTAATTTCGTCACAAGAATGATGAAAGCGGTCTACGATTAATGTAGAAGGTTATATTAATTATAACTCGTTATTAGGATTATAACATTTTCAGACATTAAAAGTCGTTATTCAAAAAGTCATAAAACATTTTTTGTTTAATACAAAACACATTTCTATAAAAAAGTAATTAAAAATTAGATAAAAGGTTAGATTATTTGTTATAAACATGAGCTTTAGATTATTGAAAGCGGTTGTAGAAATCTCTTGACCCAAATTCAATTGTTTAATTCTACTCTATACACAATCAATGTTGATTAGTTATTACTATTAAAAATATAAAGACATTTTCATTTTAATCTTAAAATATGTGTCAGTTTTTATTTAACCTTTTTTAACTAAATAGAAACATTTCTCTAGAGAGAAAAAAATAGTTCACTAATTTTGGTTACAGACTTGTGGGAATCGACATTCCATTTCGAAATTTGAATAAAAAAGGAAAATTCCGGGCACTGAATTAATCATTAACTATATTTGGAACACTGGGTAACGATTTTGGCATCTGCCCGCTTCAACAGAAAGAGGAGAATCCTTGAATAATCGGATCATTTATCAGCAAGATAAGGGCTGGCATGAGTTACCTCCCATGTGCCATTGAATTATTTCACTGAAAAGCATTTTCTGCCTACATTGTAACAAAATTTACTCTGGAATAATCTTAGAAAGAGAAATCTTAATTCATGCTTGATCATATTTACAGATCTTCTAGCAACATGTATTAAATTTCATCAAATTTTAAGGATTAAAGGTGGAATTATAAGGCTTCTGATTGAATGCGAAGTAATCAAAAGCCTGGTCGAAGGACGCAGGAAAGATGGTCATTCATTTAATAGAGAATTTGGATGTTGTAACGTTTACGCCTATACTAGACCTATAACGGCTTCAAGAAGAGGACCACTTACATTATATATATATATACACAATGCAAGTGGTTATAGTAATGGGTATATATATATAAATAAAAAAAATATGTGTGTGTGTGTGTGTGTAGAAATAAAAAAAATGAAAATTTAACATAATTTGATTCCTAAGTTCACTCCCAGGACGTTCTCAGTCAGCTCTCAGGTCTACGACGAATCTATTTCATCAGATATGCGGGAAATCTTAATTATCACACGGTGTGCGTGATACACGAAAACATAAGGGTCTCACTTTGGAAACAGGTGGAAACACAGGCCCGTTCTGTCACTGCAGAAAAAAAAGAAAATCCACACTTCTTGTCGATTCGTCGCAGAACTCTCTCTTTCTTCTCCAAAAACCTCTCTTTAAAAAATCCGTCAAGGAGGGTAGCGGTCAGCTTCCCTCACTTCTCATTAGAGTAAACAATTCTCAGACCATGGTCTATTATTAATCACAAAACAACAACTCATAGCGTAGTCCATATACCGTCTGTAATCGTTTGGACCTGTGAAGGTCGAACAGACAATCGCTAATTTTCTGAGGTCTCATTATGCCTGGCACTGAATATCTGCTATTAGATTTGAACGACAGATTGTTCTCAGTAGAACAAAACACTAATTGCATGTAATATAACAACCCATAACATTTCTTACCTGCTGTCAAATTTATGTGACAGGTTGTTATTATGTACTAGTTAAAGAATATACATTCCTCTCTCCTGGGAACGAAATGCTACAACTCTTCCCGAGGAAAAAATGCTACAAGGTGTATGCCAGTGTTTAGAAATTTTTATCTTTAATATGAATGAATAATCTTTATAATGAGAAGTAATATATATAAAAAAAAATTTTTTTAAGTCAATTCCTACTTTTTTTTCACTACATTGCAGAAAATTCCTTTACAAATAAAGTTGAAATTTTCCTCTTACATCTGGACCATCTATCGGTAGATACATGCAACTTAAATCTAAAAAAAACTAAAATGAATTCATTAAATTTAATTGATGAATTAATATTTTAAAAAACTGTGTTAACATCCAGTGTCCTCCACTACAAGTTCAAAAAAAAAAAAAATGTATTTGAACTCGAGTGGATGAATAAAGAGTGTTTTATGAACGATTGAACAGTTGAACAAGATATATATAGGGAGAGTGTAAACTAATAGTAGGAATTGAAAAAGTCGTTGTTCTTTCGAGTTCTCAGTGGGAATCTAGCTTAAAGCTATTGTAGGACTAAATAAAGATCAAGACTAACTTGCAAAGAAATAATTGTTGTATATGGTATTCTACGCCGTAATACAACTGTCGAGTTGAAGAAAAATGTACCGATAAAAATCAAAGTTAAAAATTTTTAAATCCTCTCTTTTAAATGTCTCAAATTGTATGTTTAGTTCATTTTTTGACCCATTAAGTACATGGTATTGTTTGGGGTATAATGGATCAGAGATGTGCTGGGCCACTTTCAAGGTTTCTTATTTGTTTTTGTTTTTTTCAATTCCTTCTATTAGTTTTTTATTTATATTATTTTCCCTATATATCAATTCCTTCTATTAGTTCACACTCTCCCTATATATATCTTGTTCACATTTTCCATCGTTCATAAAAATACTTTTTATTCATCCACTCAAATTCAAAACATTTTTTTTTGAACTGGTAGTGGATGACACTGGATGTTAATGCAGTCTTTCAAACATTAATTCAGTAATTGAATTTAATGAATTCATTTTAGTTTTTTTTTAGATTTAAGTTGCCTGTATCTACCCATAGAGGGCGCCAGATAAACTTGAAAAAAATGAACGAAAATGATTTATTAAGGACTTTCTGCAATAGAGTGCAAAAAAAGTAGGAATTGACTTTAAAATTTTTTTTTTTATATTACTGATTTCAATTTCTTTCACAAGTTATTCTTATTGGTTTATTTAAATTTCTTACAAGTTTTTTTTGATTAAATTTCTTTCGCGTGCTTTTTTTTTTTAAAAATAGTTTGGAATTCTATAATTTTTTATTTAATGCTTTTCTTTTTCAGTTTTGGGCGATAACTGATGAACATAATTTATTGACTGAATATGATTTATTGATACATTTTATTTATTTCTTTGTTTAAGATTGCTGTTGTGCGTTTTGTTCTTACATTAGATTTTAAATTTTATAGACAATATATGTCAGCTGATTAATTTTTTTTGTATGTGTTTAAAATCTTTTTTAAAGATTTATCTATTTTTTTTTTTCTTTGGCATCAAACACATATAAATCTTAATTTTGCAACCATCATTATACGAAGTTCAGGTTTCTTATTAGTTAAACATGTCTTAAGTCAAAAGATTAGACGTAATTAAAACTAAAACCTTGTCTAGTATGTTAGACTTCCGACTGGCTTGAGACTTTAGAGTGTGTTCACTTTTATAAATATTTTATGTAACAAATTTTTAAGTTATTTTGGCATTTCTTAAATTATCTCATTTATTAAATATCTCTCCTGAACATTTTCAAAGTCTATTATTTTTTTTTTCAAAATGTTAAAAAAATTAAAATTAATAATTAAATTACTTTTAATATATTATTCAATCTGGTTTATGTATCCGTCTGTTTAAATATAATTAAATAATTCAGATAGCATTTTTTGTTTTTAAAAATAATTAGTGTATGTTAATATGCTATTTCTATGATAGTATAAAATTTTAGTAAAGTTTGCAATTATAGTTCTAACAATGTTATAGTGATATCATTTTTACATTAGGAAATAGCGGAAAGTTTTAACGGTGAGGGTTTATTATTATTATTTTTTTTAAATTGAAAAGTATTCAAATGCTTGTAGATAAATTAGGAAAATTAAATAAGTCCTATATACAATTCATATATTGTTTGCAATTATAGTGTTAAAAGGGAATTCATTGTTATAAAATTTAAGATGAAAGCGAATCAAAATTTGTTTTTGTCTTTTGGATGAATCAGAGCCAAATTCATTAATATAGATAAATAAATTAATTAAATTATTCAATTTTATTCAACAATGTCATATGCAATCAAAATTCTTTATATCGTGCGTGAACATTTTCGTATATGAGCAGTGATAAGGAAAGGAGTGAGATTGTATAAAATACTGAAAGTTAATTAATTTTTCACCAATCTTATTTGGAAATTTTCATTCTTATGTTTTTTTTTCAATTAACTTGGTAAATTAGTAGTATTCTCTGTGATTCAAAACGAGTACAGAAATAAATTTGATTTATTTCCGAACTGCATTCAAAGAGGGCATCCAAGCATAGTTTTTCGATATTACCTATTTAATTATAATGAAATATGTAAATTAATTTAAATTTATGTGCATTGTTTAATATGTATATTATATTTTTATGTATATTTATATATATATTGTTTAATATAAATTAATAATAATTTGATTGACTACACACACCATATATATATATATATATATATATACACTGAAGAGCCGAAACATTATGACCACCTGTCAATAACGAGTTGGCCCACCTTTGGCGCGCAACACAGCTTCAACCCGCCTTAACATGGATTAATACCACCACTTAATACCAGTTAAGTGGTATTAAGTGGTGGTATCAAGATATGTGACATTGTTGAATAAAATTGAATAATTTAATTAATTTATTTATCTATATTAATTTAATGAATTTGGCTCTGATTCATCCAAAAGACAAAAACAAATTTTGATTCTCTTTCATCTTAAATTTTATAACAATGAATTCCCTTTTAACACTATAATTGCAAGCAATATATCAATTGTATATAGGACTTATTTAATTTTCCTAATTGACCACCTGATCACGTGCCTTCCACGTCATCCAAGTGAGTTCATTGCAAAATGTAGGGGTGGTCATAATGTTTTGGCTCTTGAGTGTATATATACAAGGTGATTCAACGATCATGCGGCGAACAGATGGTACAGACTACTAAAACAAAAAAAAAATTTTTGCATAGGAATGTAGAGTCGGAAGTGACGCGTTGAGGCACGAATACAAAAAATAAGACATAAAAAGGAAAACATTGTTTATTGACAACATCATTGCAAAGAGCTTCCTCGATTCAATGTTAGCAATAAATGCTCAAAATTGCCACCACCCCCAGTACATGCTTGGTAGCGTCGGAGGAGTGATTGGCTGAACAGCTCCAAAGATACCAGGCAGATCGTTCGGCAGCAACATGTAGTCGAGCAACGAGGTCTCCAACTGAGACAACTGCGCATGACCAATGAAACACAGAGTTAAAATAAAATAGAGTTTACCTCGAGTATGCCAATCAGAGCACTTGAAACTCGTCACGTGACAGGTATTGGGGCATTGTGGATGGTTGATGCGAGAAATTCGTTTGAAAGTTCCTACGTACCTCAACACGTCATTTCCAACTGTTCACTCCTTTACAAAAAATGTATATTTTAGTTAAACTATATAGTTAAATTCACAGTTTTTCTGATGTTAATTGACTCATAGTGTATATATATATAATTATATATTATGTGGTACTTCTTTAAGTATTTTCGTCTCAGGGATTAAAAAGTTTGGAGATTGCCGACTTAGGTGAGCCCGCCTTCGAAAGTTGGCGAAGGGCAATCGCAGCACACTAGAGTCCTTCTCATCTCGTATTGACCACTGCACGTTTCACCCTACAGCCAAGCAAAACAGCTTTAGCCGAAAGCACGTCGTTATATTACGCTTCTCGGAGCCAATCAAAACCCGACACTACCAAACTCTGTCCTAGTGTTGTTGCCTTAGTGTTGTCTGTCCTAGTGTTCCTAGTGTTGTTAATCGTGGTCAAGGCGAATTTCGGTGTCTTTTTTAAATAATATTTTAAAAGTTTTCCATAAAGAAAAAAAAATGAAAATATAGAAATGAGTTTGTTACCGGCGTTATTTTTTTTTTTTTTTTTCTTCTTAGCAAATAATGAAAATTTTGGTTTTCTAACCTAGCATTTGGACAATGTGAACAAGTAGCCTATCTAAAACATGCTTTTCTTTTCCATCCTTTAGATCTGCAAATCTTTTCAAGCCACTTTACACACACACAGACAAACACACATATCTATATATATACACATATATTATATGCGGTACAATTTGCTTAATAATTCATTTTTTTAAAACATAGATGACCACCATAAATATGTTTTTATAAGCGGAATAAAGTTTTTTGGGAGTCATATACTAATTTTAGGGGTGGGGAAAAAAAAATATGTAAAAATAAAATGTCCTAATGTCTCTAAAATGTCTGAATAAAATAAATAAAATACAACGGTACATCATTATAAATTGTAGAGGGAGGAAGCAAAGAACAATTTAAAACAAATGAAAAACTTCTAGCTAAAAGAATTGACATTTTTTAGCCAATAAGGAAGAATAATATTGTTTTTTTCTCAACCAGTATTTGACAATATGAACACGATTAGCATTTATAGCATCAGATCAATTTTATGATAGCTTGCCTAGTTGCTAATTATTATTCTTTTTTGTAACCAGTAACAAAATGAAGTTCTGTGATTTTTTTGTTGTTGTTGTTTTCTGCCATTTATAATATTATGCCATTATGTGCACCTAAAACATTTTGACGTGTGAAATATTTTGCTGTCTTTCTAGTAGAAAAACGTAACGTGCAGTTATCCGCATCGTCCCACTATCAATAAAAATTTCCACTTGAATTTGTACCAGTGATTTACAAATTAACTTTTTACGCGTTGTTAAAAAGCGACTCGCTTTGATATATATATATATATATATATATATATATTGGCAGAACATTCATGACGCCGTATAGCACATGTGAAATTGTCAGATTTACCGTTTTCAACTAGAAGACGAATACTCTGTAATATTTTTTCCAGAATGGAATTAATCTAATAACTTTAATGGAATGTATTTATTTATTAATTTTAATATTTTAAGTAAAAGAAACTCAACTATTCAATCAAAACCTATTTATAGCTTTGAGGAAAAATATTGGTTTGCCTGTGTTCCGACAGATGGCGTTAGGTGTGGCTTGTAAAGAGCAGGAAAGGTGAATTTATTTTAAACGAAGGCCAATAGAAAGCCACTTTCTTTGGATTGTTATCAAAAGGGTATAAGAAGGCCTTTGAAGAACTTATTAAAATTAAATTATATATATATATATATTTGCATTTTAAAATGATTCCCTTTAAAAATTAATGACAGAAAAGTGCTCAATACCTTAAATTTATCTTTGAGTACGCTTTATTTCGAATAATTTGCTGCTGTTAAAACTTATATATGAACATTTAGCATAATTTGCTTGCCCGGAGTTATGAATAAAAAAATTTTTTTAATCTGTACTACAGGCCGTCATGTACAATAAATTTTTTTCCGAAAGTTTTGATAAAAATTACCAAACTTCCCGCTTATAGATGTACGTTAACAAAAATTCTTAGAATTTCTTGATGCGGATTATAAGAAACAGAATGCCATTCTATGAAAAATTATTCCTTTCTAAAGTTCTGTTATAATCTATTCCATAAAATTCCATCTTCTATCATCCTTCAAAAACCTTTTCTGGGGGAAAAAATAATACATAAATAAATAGGCACAACATTTTTTTGACAGAAAATTAGACATTAATTTGTAATACAGAAAATTGACGTAAATTGTAAAATCTGTCTAACAAGTATGACAATAAAAATCTTTTATCAAATTATCTTTTATGTTTTTACTGTATTCCAAAACCCAATTTTTCCGTATTCCGTATATACCTACATCTTAATTCATAATAAATAAAGATATTGTAAATAAGACCTGCATAAAATTATATGTTGAAATCAAACACAATAGCATTCGTTTATACGTATAAAATTAAAACAGTAAAGAATAAAATGAAAATGAAAATTATGAATAACATTGATTTATGATCTAAATGAGAATGGTGAGCTGCTATCAAATGAATAGCCATTGGCTCTATTTGTTTCAGCATCATTCTTAAATCACCGCGATTCGATGTTTGCAGTTGATTTCTTTCTCAAATTTTTTTTGTTAACATATTTGTAAACGCACTAAATCCATATTCCCCCAAATAAGAAAGAAATGCAATTAAAAACTTTTGCATATCAACCCACGGAGCTATGAAATTAGCTGTGTAGCCATATAGCTATGTAGCTAGATTATTAGTAGCCATGGGCTGTTTTGCAGCCAGAATCACCTTTGAATTAACGACGAAAAATTTTTTTAAAATTTTCTGTATTCCCTTTCTTCTTTATGCATTGACCCCCTTCTTATTTTTATTAAATGATCCCGATGCTACTATTGCCCCCATCTCTCCTCATCGTTGCATTGGCCCCCTTTGAGAACTAATGTGTAACAGGTGGACTGAAAAGTTCGTAGGCTGACACATAAATGGCGCTACTAGTATTAAATCCATATGATTTTTAGTTAGCCCTAACCTTCAAAAGACACGTGTATAAATTTGACAGCTGTTGCACTATTAGTATGTGAGTTATAGCATTTTTAGAGAAGCAACTTTTGTTAGTTTGAAAAAAAGAATAAAAAGGAATTTCATCTGTTAATAAAGCATTCCCTTTTTGGCGAAAAAAAAAATACTATTGAATCCAAGGCTTGGCTTGATAAACATTATTTGGACTTTGCCCCAGGAAAATCAACCGTAGAAAAGTGGTTTGCTAAATTTAAAAGAGGCGAAAGGAGCACCGAGGACGATGCACGCAGTGGACACCCCAAAGAGGCTGTTACCGACAAAAACATCTAAAAAGTCCACAAAATAATTTCTGATAACCGAAAGGGAAGTTCATTGAGACCCTAAAGATATCAAAGGAACGTGTTGGACATATCGTGAATGAATGTTTGGATATGCGAAAGCTCTGTTCAAAGTGGGTGCCGCGCGAGCCCACGATCGACCCAAAACAACAACGAATGGATGATTCTAAGCAGTGTTTGGAGCTGTTCAATCGTAATTAACCCGAATTTTTTGCGTCGATATGTGACAATGGATGAAACATGGCTCCATCATTTCACACCGGAATTCAATCGACAGTCAGCCGAGTGAACTGCACTTCACTAAACTTCACTAAAAATACTATAACTCACATACTAATAGTGCGACAGCTGTCAAATTTATACACGTGTCTTTTGAAGGTTAGGGCTAATTAAAAATGATATGGATTTAATACTAGTAGCGTCATCTATGTGTCTGCCTATGAACATTTCAGCCCACGTGGTAGTGCATTAAAAAAAATAATGGGCTGAAGTCCCTCATAAAAAACTAAAAACTATTTCCAGAAAATCACATTTATAATTGGCAGCGTTACTGTTCATTTACAAAATTTAAGCAAAAATGAAGATTGCAAATTTTCAGAATTTTTTTTTTTTAATTTTTTTCTTAATTCGCTCCTTTCGCAATAAAATATTTTGAAAATTGGACTATTTTTTTTTCATGTTAATTGCTGAAAATGATTTTTCCAGTCACATTATGAAGTTTTTCACTTGCTTTTATCAACCTTATAAATAAATTTTTTTGTTTTTAATAAGGTTGTCATATGCGTAGATTTCACTTGTTCTTCTTTCACAGATGTATAATGTGTTTATTTATTAGTGCATGGAAAAATATATAAAGAAGATTGCGGTTGTTGTAAAATCTGAACCATCGATCCGAAAACACGATTTGGTACTACATGATATGCCAAAGAAATAAGTGGATGGGCACCCATAATAATTAAGCTCGTAATTGCACCAGATGTTTTTTTTATAGCTACAAGTTATATAAGCTTTCTCTTCAATGGCGCGACAGCCTAATGATGAGCCAAGGCCTTTGGCTTACTGCAGATTCCGAAACTTGAGATGTTGTTTTTCTTTTTACGGAGTAAGTTTGTCAGCGGCGCCATAGATGTTTGTAATGGTTCGAAATCCAGTTCAAACCGTAGGTCACACTCTAATATGATTGTTGGGCATAGAGATGACTACTCTACCCCTTAAAAAGAAAACCTGTCTCCGAAATCTGACAGTAGACAAACGGCCTTCGCCGTCCATGGGTCAGATGGGCTAATGAAGAATATGGGTTTTGAACCCTAAGCCCAACAGTCATATTAAACCGTGACCTACGGATTGAAGTAGATTCCGAACCAATACAAACATCCATGGCACCGACGCTACTGGACTACGATACCTGTGCTACCGAGAGCCAGAGAGCTAGTCACTCGGCCATCAGGTTCCAGTTATATTGTGTTTATCCCACTTGGTAGACATCTAAACCATTTCCATGAATCAATATGGTCTCATGGAAGGAAGGAAAGGGGGCAGCTTTGTTGAGATGAACACCCACAGATAGAATTCGAAACATGAGATGAGCTATGACATAATAGGTTAATACTATGACTTGGCCCCTTGACGCTGACTTTTTACGGGGTAAATTTGCCAGTCCTACGGCCAAAGCTCTACAGTCATATTAGACTAGGACCTACGGTTTAAAGTGGATTCCGAACCATTGCAAGCACCCATGGCACCACCGGGAACAAATATATATTTTTTATTTAAACATATTCTTTGATTTATTAAACATAATATTATGATTATTGTTTTAGATAGCGGAGTTTTTCGTTTCCTTGATGATTTTTTGTTTGTCCTTAACCACTTTCAACGTTTGATATTGGTTAATTATTTATAAATTTACTTCACGAATTATTTTTATTGGTTTATTTAAATTTCTTTCATGGGATTTTTTTATACATAATATTCATTTAAATTTCTTTCTCAAGCTAATAATTATTTGCTTAGCTTTTTTTTTTTTTTTATCTTACATTTTAAATGGTTTTTTTCAAAAAAAAAAAAAAATTTTTTTTTTAATCCGATGCAGCTGGCAAATACTTAGACAGCTTGGTCTTGGATGCCTTAAGGCAAGTGCTGCACAGACGTTGCTCACTTTGCATTACCCAGGGGGCGAGTGCCACTCGAAGATAAGCCACGGACGCGGAGTCACAATGCCCCCGCAACGCTCAACGACCCTATTAGGACCGGGACCTACGGTTTAAAGTGGATTCCGAACCATTCCAAGCGCCCATGGCACCACCTGACTCGAACCCGAAACCTGTGGCACCGAATTCCAGAGCGCTAATCAATCGGTCATCAGGTCTAAGTTATTAAAACTATATCAGTAAATTTCTTACAGAATTATACGGATGCCAGTTTCATGGACCAGCGGCAACAGGTGCAGATAATGTTCAGAAAGATCGTCCAATCAGCAGCCAATCTGAAGTCTTTCCTGATTGGCTGACATTTTGTGACGAAAGATCTTAACCCATTGAGGATTTTTACAATCGAGGAATATTTTATGACTAGTTTTTGTATATAGTATTTTATATTGTGAAGACCAGGTAATTGTGTACTTAATTTTATTTCTAATAGATTTATAAATTAAAAATATTTTGGTATTAATTAGTTGGTATTAATTAGTTATATAAATTTATTTTTATTAACAAAATGAAATGTACTTATAAATTTACCTTAAAACAAGTAATATATTAGGTAGGGGAAAAAGAAATCCATTATTTTTTCGATAGATGGCTGTAGTGATCGATATCACGTAAAGTATCAATTAAACAATTTCAGATTTATGCTCGTTAGAAAGGTGGCACTTCGTACTAAAATAATTCTTTTACTGTTTTTTGTTTGGTCCATTCAGTTGGGAGTTACAGGGTGTTAAAAATGGAAGTGAACAAAGAGAAAATTCGGTACATTTTACAGTTTTTCTTTGACAAAGGCGAAAATGCAAGCCAGGCGGCTAAAATTGTGAATGGTGTTTATGGTTCCGATACTGTAACAGCCAATTATGTGCAATTTTGGTTTCGTAGATTCCGTTCAGGAATTTTTGATGTTAAAGATGCACCTCGCACAGGTAGGCCGGTCATCGAAAATGTCGATAAAATCGGAGAAATGATCGAAGTTGACCGGCATGTTAGCAGTCGTAACATCGCCCAGGAGCTAAAAATCGACCATAAAACAGTTTTAAACCATTTACACAAAGCTGGATTCAAAAAGAAGCTCGATGTTTGGGTGCCACACCAATTAACAGAAAAAAAAAAACATGATGGATCGAATTTCCATCTGCGAAGCCTTGGCCAAACGGAATGAGATAGACCCATTTCTTAAACGGATGGTGACTGGAGATGAAAATGGATCACATACGATCTACCAGGACTAACGGCCAGGAAGGTTCTGTTATGCATTTGGTGGGACTGGAAGGGGATTATTTATTATGAGTTGCTTCCATATGGCAAAAACGCTAAATTCTGATCTCTACTGTCAACAACTGGACCGTTTGAAGATAGCGATTGACCAGAAACGGCCAGAATTTGCCAACAGGAGAGGTGTCGTGTTCCACCAGGACAACGCTAGGCCACACACATCTACAGTGATTCGCCAGAAACTTCGGGAGCTTGGTTGGGAAGTTTTAATGCATCCGCCATACTGTCCGGACTTGGCACCAAGCGATTATCATCTTTTTCTTGCATTGCAAAATTTCTTTAATGATAAAAAATTGGCATCTAGGGAGGATTGTGAAAATCGACTACTAGAGTTTTTTGCAAATAGAGACCAGGACTTCTATGAGAGAGGCATTATGATGTTACCTTTAAAATGACAACAAATCATACAACAAAACGGTGCATATTTGACCCAAATCGGACAATCCGAAGCATGTTAAATAAAGTCCTGAAGTTCATATAAAAATAATGGATTTCTTTTTCCCCAACCTAATATATAAAAAAAAATTTTTAAATCAATTCTTACTTTTTTTTCTCTATAGTGCCGAAAGTCCTTTATAAATAATTTTCATTCATTTTTTTTAAGTTAGAAAAAATTCTCTCTCTCCCATACACACTTTCCATCTCTCTCGCTCATTTCTTCACCTGTTTCATTTTCCATTTTGTTCCCTCCTTGACTCAGACCAGAACCCACAATGAAAAAAGAATCTGAAAAAGAATTTTTTTTCTACACGCTTCGCCACTGACGGTATTTATTCCTAAATTTATATCCTGCTAAATATCTTATATAAATTTTTTTTTTCTCCCATATAAAACTAAAATTAATTAAATTTAATTGATGAATTAATATTTGAAAAAACTGTATTAACATCCAGTGTCATCCACTACAAGTTAAAAAAAAGGAATTTGAACTGGAGTGGATGGATAAAAAGTATTTTATGAACGATTGGAAATGTGAACAAGATATATATACGGAGAGTGCGAGCTGACAGAAGGAATTGAAAAAAATAGCTATATACCAGCCCACCCGAATTCTAGAATATGCTTTAAGGTGCAAAAAAATTGGGGTTCCTTTCCGTAACGGCAAAGGATGTAATTCTATGAGTGAAATATCGGAAGTGATTACAAATAAAATATGGACAGTGTCAAAACAAAATGTTATTTCTGTGCTATGTTTCTGCACAAACTTCACAAACTTTCGAAAGCATCGCTCAAATCTACCATCAGTGGCTCGTAGTGTTACACAGTTTCATTTCCTATACATCGGAATTACTACAGATGGTTTGGTTTGGTTTGGTTAGTCGCTCTACGGTCATCTTCTGTCTCACGAGGGCTTAACAGACCGGGACCTACAGTTTAAAGTGGATTCCGAACCACTGCAAACATCCATGGCTCCACCGGGACACGAACACGAAACCTGTATTACTACAGAAGAACTAGAACTTCTTCATTGGTGCAACAACCCCATTATTGACAAAGGCCGTCTGCCTACTAGCAGATTTTGAGTCAGGAGATGTTTTCTTTTTACGGCTAGGGTTGCCGACCCTACGCCCAACACTCTGCAGTCCTGTTAGACTGGGATCTTCGGTTTAAACTGGATTCCGAATCAGTATCCATGGCACCGCCGGGACTCGAACCCTGAAACCTGTGGCGTCATCATGTGCTAGTTACGCGGTCATCAGTCCCCAGGCATTGAATCATTTAGAGAAATTAAATTATCATGCGCAAGTATACTTTCAGAAATTGTAATTTCAATAAATCCACAATTTTGAAACTGCGAGTACTTGCATTTGAATTCAAACACCACTTGAATTGCAGATCTGTAGCGAGTTCACAATTAACAACGAAGTAACTGCTAACAACGCAGTCCTGTAGTGCAACCACATCTAAAAACGGGGAAGCAGAATCTGTGATGAATTCGGTCTCTCCTCTATCCTGCTTGAATGATTTTTCCGGTCTATAGATTTACCGTAACCGTCGCGGCATAAACAATACTTCTTCTGTTGGTAGGTTTTAAACTGATATCCACCAATTTAGGAGCCGAGATATACTACACCGATATAAAAAGATATTTCACAAGAAGTAGATATATTACAGGGGTCCTGATGACCGAGCGACTGGCGCTTGGGGTCACAGGTTTTGAGTTCGAGTCCCATGCATGGTTGCATGGCAGAGGTGCCATGGATGCTTTTAATAGTTCGGAATCCACTTTAAACCGTAGGTCGCAATCTAATAAGATTGTAGAGCGTTGGGCGCAAGGCTGACAACCCTACCCGTAAAAACAAAACATATCCTGTCTCGAAATCTGCTAGTAGGCAGATGTACGATGTAGATGCAGTAGTAGCTGTTGAACAATAAGATATATTTCATCGCCTAATTGGCGTTACAAATGCCGTAAAATGCCTAAAATTAATCGTATAATACTATTTAACGTTTTTATATACGTCAAATTCAGGGGTGAGGAATCAGTCAAAACATTTCCGTCTTTCCGTCAAAAAATCTTAACTCCTCATACTTTATCATAATTTTAAAAATCATGATCTTTACTATGAATTTAGAAAATTGGTAAAATAAATTTAACCAATTAAAGTGTAAAAATGTTTTTGCATTAACAAAGTATATATATTTTTTTTATAATTTTAAAAATGTAGTATTCGTACTTTCGAGTCCCGGCGGTGCCATGGATGTTTGTAGTGGTTCGGAATCCACTTTAAACCGTAGGTGCCGGTCTAATAGGATCGTAGAGCGTTGGACTGATCAACTTACCCTGTAAAAAAAACAACGCCTGTCTCGAAATCTGCCAGTAGGCAAACGGTATTGTCGCCCCCGGGGGGCCTTCGCGCCATTGAAGAAGGAGAAGAAGTATTCGTACTAACTTAACAAATATCATTGCACTCTAAATTTGCTTACAAAAATCCAATCTTGTCCAATAAAAACAACAGTACTAAATTAACAAGTACCAAAGTATTATGCAGTAAACTAAGGAAAGTTGTTAATTTTAATAGCAAAGATGTTTTGTAACACAATAAATTTTTTTTTTGTTCTTAATAATAGAATAGCTTTTATAAGATCTTCTTCATTGTTGGTCCAAGATAGCTTTTCATAAGTGCTGAAACAAGTCTTTCAACACTTACTTTGTATGCTATTAAGGCAATACTGTTATTGTTGTTGTGTCTCTCATGGAAGGAGGGAAGAGGAGTGCAGCTTCTGTTGTGATGGAGCACCCGTAGGTAGAAGTCTGACTTCTGCTCCGTGACGCTCTTACAGTCATAAAAGACCGGGACCTACGGCTTAAAGTGGATTCCGAACCACTACAAACATGCATGGCACCGCCGGGACTCGAACCCGAAACTTGTGGCACCGATCGCCAGAGCGCTAGACACTCGGCCATTCAGGCCCAAGGCAATACTGTCTTTGTTACTTGTTATACACTACGCAGTTCCAGCACAGATCGTATAACACCGAGGATATACTCACATTTGATATTAAGCTTCTGTATAGTACCCTCCCAATTCAATGCAATGTTCGGTACCAGTGTAGAAGCCTGTAAATGACTTCTGGATAGCCTCCGCTCTAACACTGTTGAGTTCCGATGTCACAGCTTCTTCAATCTTTACTATGGAAGGCAGGGCCAAACGAAAAGAGGCCCTAGGCTATTCCACATAGGCCCTAGGCCTCTATTGTCATAGAGGTCCTAGGCTGTACCTTGTTTATGAGTCATATGTGCAAAATTTCTCCTTATTTTCGATTCAGTGTTTTAGTGTTTACTGTTTTTAGAATAGTGTCATTCTAACTTTGCTAATAATTTGAATGTAGGCCCCTCTTGATCTTGAAGCCTTAGGCCGAAGCCTAGTTAGCCTATAGGAAAATCCAGCCCTGGGTGCTGGTACCGTGTTCAACGTTAACTTCGGTGTCTGTTTTTAAATATTATTATAAAGATTTTCTCCAAAAAAAAAAAAATATTGAAAAACAAAATATAGAAATGAGCTTATTGCCTGCGTTATTTTTTTAGTAAATAATGAATAATAATATCGTTTTTCTAACCTAGTATTTGGACAATCTGAACAATTAGCCTATCTAACACATTTTTTTACCACACACACACATATATACATAATTGACATTTTAGAATTATTTTTTCTCACTCCTAAAATTAGTAAATAACTCCAAAAAAAGTTATTCAGCTTATAAAAACGTACAATATATATATATATACAACAATATACATATATATATATATATATATATATATATATTGTTGTATGGGCCTAATTGTTCATATTGTCCAAATACTAGGTTATATATATAATTATATATTTGCGGTACCACTTTCAGCAAGCGAAATTTGTTTATGGGTCATATGTGCAGAATTTCTCCTTATTTTCGATTCAGTGCTTTAGTGTTTACTGTTTTTAGAATAGTGTCATTCTAATTTTGCTAACAATTTGAATGTAGGCCCCTCTTGATCTTGAGGCCCTAGGCTGAAGCCTAGTTAGCCTATACGAAAATCCGGCTCTGATGGAAGGCAAAGGCTGGTGGACGATTAGAATCCATTTATTTATTTTGCGAAATATTGTCACCAGAGTAGAAAACTCCAAGATATTGAGTGGTTCCCAGTCAACCAATCCCTAAATTCTAAATCTGCATACGTGACCAAAAAAAAAAATAAAAATAAATAATAATAATAATAAATAAATAAAAATTTAAAACTGGGTATGTGAATATTCACTGTCAGAGGACCTGCAGTGGTTTTCCTTTGTTGGTGAGTGTTCAATCCTCACTTCCGTGGGTGTGTGCACTAACACCGAAAACCCGTTCATTCGGTTAAGGGAGCTAGCTGCACGCTTGCGGCGTCCAACTTACTGAGTGGACAAGTGTGAAAAGAATCAACCAATGAAAATTCGTGCTACATATTCAAAAACGAAAGCGATGCATATGTCTTGTGCTTATGCTAACGAAACGAGGCCTTTTTATTTATTTATTTAATTATTTTTTTTTTTCGTCGCAACGTTCATCGAGAATTTCGTCTCAAAATTCCAAATTTTCATTCTACAAAATTTTTTTTGAACAACTGGCTTTGAAGGTGGATCTCTCTTCATGACAATGCGCAGTCTCACAAGTCCATTCTTGAGGAGCAGTTTTTGTCACCAGATCCCCCCCTCCCACAAGTTGTGACATCGGAACTCAATAGTGTTGGTGAGGAGGTTTTCCAGAAGGCGTTTACGGACTTCTAGACTATGCAGAATCGTCAGTATAGAATCGGGTACAGTACGGGGAGGGGGCTGTCAGTTTCTCTCACTTCCCATTGGAGTAGATATTTTCTCAGCCTGTGGTCTATCACCTATGACGCGGAACAACTCATGGTGTAGTCCATATTCCATAAGTAATAGTTTCAATCTGTGAAGGTCGCACAGACAATCGACAATTTCATGAAATCTCATTGTCATGACACCGAATATCTACTATCACATTAGAGCAGGGGTCTCCAAACTACGGCCCTCCGGCCCGCCAGTGTCATCCATCCGGCCCGCGACAGCGAATAGCTTATTGTTGCTGTAATAAGTTGGATAAAAAAAACACAGAATGATAATAACTCGGTTTTATTGACTTGCTAGGTAAAGCTTAATGACAAGCATAATACACGGAAAATTTAACTTAAGCATAACAATTAACTGGAAATTATAGATAATGGCAGAAAAATTAAAACGGTTTTGGCCCTTGGTACTTACTGGAGTCAACAGTATGGTCCTAAGGCTGGAAAGTTTGGAGACTCCTGCATTAGAGTGTCTGGTTGTTCTCATGGCTACAAAACACTAATAGCATGGAATATAACTACTCACAATACATTTTGTCTGCTGTCAAATTTGAGTGATGGGTTGTTATTATATATTCGTCAAATAGCACACATTCATCTCTCCTGGGAATGAAATGCCAAGACTCTTATTGTGAGAAAATTTTTTTTACACTGTGTAAGGTTTAATTATAACCGCGAGAGGTCGCGGTTATAACTGGTAACTGTGAGCAGTAACTGGCTCCTTAACTGTGGTCCAGTGTGGTAAGTAGTTGCGGTGAGATCTTCAGACCACGAGGTGAGCGCTAGGAGCGTCAGATCAAAACAGACGGTCAGGGACCGGCTCTTGGCTTTTAAAATATTAATACTATTGTATAAGAGGTAGTAACGGTATTGTAGAAGAGGTATGTATGTATTCATAGTGTAAATGAAAAGTTAATGTAAATAGAAAGAGAGTATTTCATCCTGACACAACCAGCGGCTAGTATAGCAACTAACAACTGTATTAAAATAAACATTTATTTTGATATCAGTTTCTGGTTCCAATAATCTTTTGTTGTCGGTTGCAAATTACCTGCAGAGCGCAGGCAATTTGCTGGGTCATTGGAGCAGACGCATGGAGCACTTTAAATCAATGACCAGCATCTCATTAAAGCAGCTTCGCACCTGCTGATCTGCTCTATTTACCTCCCTCGCCCAGCTGACGAACTGAACGTGTTGCTTCCGGATTTTGAATTAATTAACAGATCTCCGAGTGCTCCTGTTTTAGCGCGGAAGAAGATTTTTCAGGCACAGGATGATTTGCATACTTTTATAGCATAACTTTTTGGGCCTGAATGGCCGAGTGGCTATCGCTCTTGCGCTCGGTACCACAAGTTTCGGGTTTGAGCCCCGGCGGTGCCATGGATGTGTGTAGTGGTTCGGAATCCACTTTAAACCGTAGGTCCCGGTCCTAATAGGATCGTAGAGCGATGCGGGGACATCGTGACTCCGCGTCCGTGGCTTATCTTCAAGTGACACGCGCCCCCTGGGTAGTGCAAAGTGAGTAACGTCTGTGCAGCGCTTGCCTTAAAGCATCTAAGACCAAGCTGTCGAAGTGTTTGCCAGCTGCATTGGAACAAAAAAAATATCATAACTTTTTAAAGTGAAATACTACATTTTTCTGAATTGAATTTCGTGTTCCACTAATGCATCTAATTTTACTATTACATAGTCATCTACTACATTCGCAGGAATGGCATCTGATGAATTCTCTCCCTTCCTTCTCTCTCATACCACGGGCTTCATGTTCGAATCCTGGCGAGGGCATGCATGTTTGTTAGTTCGGAATCCACATTAAACTGTAGGTCCCGGTCTGTTTAGCCTTCGTGTGCACAAGATGACTGTAAAGTGACAAATCAATCCTGTCTCGAGTCCAACAGAGCGGTTTTCTAACCTATAGATTTATAGTGCCCATCTCCAGCTGTAAACATCTATGCGGTCCCATAAATATGAAAAATAAGAAGTATTTTATAGTTCAACAGAAAGGCTTTCTGATCGACAGATTTATAGTGCCCATCTCCAGCATAAAACACGGGAAGTTTCAGTTCGATTTAACTTATGCCTAGTTCGGAATACTAGCTGGAATATATGCTGTATACTAGGTCACATCATCTCCCCCGATTATAATAAAAAATGCCAATTCAAAATATGTGTTTAGTGTTTTAATTCCAAAAAATGTCAAAGAAGTGGTTTGCTTTTTATATATGAAAAAATGGTAATGTAATGTCTGTCAAAGTTTTGCTTTTTATATTCCTTATATTCCGAGCGATTCAAGCTTAATTTATGATAAAATCCATCCGGTCCCATAAATATGAAAAAAAAATATATATTTTTAATCGAAGCACCATTATCTTTGATAATTCTCTAGTGTTTTAATACATTTTTTGAATACATATTCTTTTTTAATTAAAACAACACACTTTTTAAATAGACATTTTTAAAATTAAAACACTTAACACACTTCTTAAATAGACATTTTTTGGAATTAAAATACTAAATACATTTTTTGAATTGCATTTTTGGAATTAAAACACTTAATACATTTTTTGAATAGACACTTCTTAATTAAAACATACTTAACACACTTTTTGCATAGATATTTTTTTAATTAAAAAAATGTCTATTCAAAAAGTGTATTAAAACACTAGTGATACACCAAAGATAATGATGCTGCGACTAAAAATATTTTTTCAATTAAAAAAAATTAATATTTTTTAGTAATATTATTATTTATTATTTTTAATTAACATTTTTTTTCTGCAGCTATTTTTTAATTAGAAAATACTATATATTTTTACTACTTTACTATGGCATATATAAAATATAAATCATACGTAAATATATATACAATTTAAGTAAATTTTTTTTTTCAATTCCTTCTATTAGCTCACACTCTCCCTATATATATCTTGTTCAAATTTTCAATCGTCAATAAAATGCTTTTTATTCATCCGCTCAAATTCAAATACATTTTTTTGAACTTGTAGTGGATGACACTGGATGTTAGTACAGTTCTTTCAAATATTAATTCCTTCATTAAATTTAATTCATTAATTTTTGTTTTTTTTAGATTTAAGTTGTATGATATAAGTAGTATGATTGAGTTATTGATTTAAGTAGTGTGATAGAGTAAGAATAAATATGATAAGTATGAAAAATATTAAATAAAAGATATAAGTATGTTATAAAATAAGTCATAATGGATAATTCCAACTTTTAGACATAATTGTACTAGAACATATATAATAATAACATAAATGTGTTGTGTCTAATCCTCAGTGTCCTACAGTACGGAACGGACATCCCATGAATAATCTAGTCATGGATGGAGAGAAAGGGGCAGCATCTGCTGTGATGGAGCACCCGTAGGTATAAGTCTAACGTGGCTCCGACTACCTGAATAAGGAAGGTAGTGCCTTCTGAGAGAACTTTTAAGGGATATTACCCCGCATTTGCGTATCGTATGAGAGAAATCCGTAAAACTATCACCAGGCAATCTGACTAACGACGCAAGATGCCAAACATCAAAACTTTTTGAAACAGTGTCTACA
Source organism: Caerostris darwini (assembly GCA_021605075.1). Taxonomy (NCBI): domain Eukaryota; kingdom Metazoa; phylum Arthropoda; class Arachnida; order Araneae; family Araneidae; genus Caerostris; species Caerostris darwini. Next base: position 98,304 of record BPLQ01006286.1, on the reverse strand, counting down.
ACAAAAGCCAGGGTTTCAACCTCAGCTCTAATGATCACCAGCGACGCACGTTGCCAATTGAGCAATGATAAAATAATATAACTAGAATATATATATAAAATATTTATAGTTTCTTCTTCTTCTTCATTGGTGCAACAGTCCCATGGTGGGCCAAGACCCTTTGCCTATTGGCAGATTTCGAGACAAGAGATGGTTTCTTTTTACAGGGTAGGGTTGTCAGCCCTGTAAGAAGAAACCATCTCCTGTCTAGGTAGTAGTGGTAGGGTTGTCAGCCCTATTCCCAACGCTCTACAATCATTTTAGACCCGGACCAACGATTTAAAGTGTGGTTTGTTGTTGTTGTTGTCGTGTCCCTCACGGAAGGAGGGGAGAGGGATGCAGCTTCTGTTCTGATGGAGCACCCGTAGGTAGAAGTCTGACTTCTGCTTCGTAACGCTCTTACGGTCATAAGAGACCGGAATCTACGGCTTAAAGTGGATTCCGAACCACTACAAACATACATGGCACCGCCAGGATGTGGTTTAAAGTGTGGTAGTGGTTCATTCTGAATCACTATAAATATCTACGTCAACGCCGGGACTCGAACCCGTGGCACCGAGAACCAGAGAGCTAGTCACTCGGCCTTCAGGTCGAGAGACTAGTAGTACCCTTATAGTTTAATTAAATAAATTTAAAAATGTTTTAGTAAATTATAATAAAAATATTATTATAAAAAATTAAGATAAGTTATAAATATTATAGTAAAAATATTATTTTAAAGTATAATATAAAAATTAAATAATATTTTAAATAAAAATTAAATATTGTTTTAATTAAAAATAATATGCTTCTTTGCTTTCCACAGGCAGCATTCGTTGATAAAATATATATTATAAATTTATTTTAAGAATGCTCGTTAACTGTTAACTGCAATCGGACAATTAGATTTTGGCAATTTCCCAATTTAATTTAAAACTTGAATTTCATTTCATTTATGCAGAACTATTTAGTTAATTGCAAAACATAAAAATAAATTAAATTTTAATTAACGTTAAATTTTATATAAAATACATATATTTGACTAAATCATAAAAATAAATGTGTATATCATACACATTAGGTGTTCATTTTCATTAACATGAGCTTTAACAGACTGATGGATAGCGCGGGAAATTTCCAAAATGGTGGATCTCGGTTCGACACTTCATTGGAAAAACATCGAGCCTAAGCTGAACATGAACACGATAAATCCATACGCCAGAATGTTCTTCTGTTGGAAGGAGGGGACAAGAATTCGAATTGGGAATGTTCATTTTAAACTGCTGTGGCAAAATGTGAATGTAGAATGGCTCCTCCCCCCCTTGATAATGGTGAACCCTGGATAACTCTGAATTTGCTACAAATCTGCCGTTCTAATGTCGAATGACTTAAGGTCAAAGTAAGAATTAATTTTCATTCATATGAAAATGAAAAAAAGGAAGGAATATCACTCTTTGTTTTTCTTCCAAAGAATCTTTTTGATACGATTATTAGCTATAATAATACGATAAAAAGAAAGCCATTTCAAATTGACAATGGAACAAGCAAATAAGTAAACGTTTTTGATAAGATAATCGTTTATCTGTACGGTTGGAAAAAGTTATCTCTACTTTCAATACGATGAGAAAGCAGAAGTTAAGTGCCTATTATACGAGTGAAAAAAATAAAAGATAAAATATTTCTGAGATATATACATATATATAAATCCTCATACCAATGATAAATAAGATTTTGTTGATAAATTTTTCTGGGCAAATGAATTGAAACTATTTGAAAGTCTGTTTTTTTTTTTTTTTTTTTTTAAATCTTTTATTAAAATGTGTCTATTAAGTGTGTCTACAATATAACAGGTCGGCTGCAAAGTTCATAGGCTGACACATTGATGGCGCAACTAGTATTAAATTAATATGATTTTTAGTTAGCCCTAACCTTCAAAAGACACGTGTATAAATTTGACAGCTGCTGCACTATTAGTATGCGAGTTAAAGCATTTTTAGTGTTCATCACGTGCAGTCCACTAGGCTGACGGTCGATTGGACTCCGGTGTGAAATGATGGAGCCCTGTTTCATCCATTGTCACATATCGATGCAAAAATTCGGGTTTATTACGATTGAACAGCTCCAAACACTGTTTAGAATCATCCAGTCGTTGTTGTTTTGGGTCGATTGTGAGCTCGCACGGCACCCACTTTGAACAGAGCTTTCGCATATCCAAACATTCATTCACGATATGTCCAACACGCTCCTTTGATATCTTTAGGGTCTCAGCTATCTCCATCAACTTTATCTCCATTTCTTTTAGTTTTTTGGAGTTTTATTATAGGAAAAATAATGAAAAATATCATGTACACTTTTATCACAAATCTCTAAATTTAGTATATTAAGGAGCAAGAAATCATTATTTATATGAATTTGCAAAGCATATTTATTTAATTAATAGAATAAACAAGTATATTAAAACTATAATCTTAAAAAAATACAAAAAACGAATGAATAGATATAATCCTTATTAAAAAAAAAAGCGCGAGGAAAAAGGTAATATTGTGAGAAAGCAAAATCGTTATTTTAAGGATATGCAACTTTTTTTACATCTATTATTATTATATTTTTTACATCTATTATTATTCTTTTTTACATATATTCTTTTTTTAATTTTTACATCGATTATTATTTTTTTACTCCTATTATTATTCACTTGAATTAAGAACAATGCTAATTTGAACACATCTATAAGTTAACAAAAATAATATGGATTGAAAAATTTTCATGATTTTTTGTAGCAAAATATACAACTCCATCGTGAAAAAAAACCTTACGTTATAGATAAAAAAAGTACGAATTTAATTTTTGGAATCAATAAAATGAAATAAAAAAATTAGACAATAAAAATAAAACTATTTTCAAAAAGTAATTTTTTTGTAGCACTTTGCAATTTTAAACATTCCTAATCTATTTAATGAAGTATATAAAAGTATTAACAAATTAATATATATGAATCCAAATATGTATACTACTTTGCATATCATATATAATTTTTTAAAATTATCAGCATTATCATAAATGGATATATAATGAAGAGTCTATTACACCGAGATTCTGTATCAGTAATATGTACATCAAATTTGTATTGATTCCCACCTATATCTATTCAGTTAGAAAACTTCCATTTCTCAGTCACTAATTAATACTTCAATTTCTGCTAATTTAATTTATCTAAAGCTCACTGAGTAAACTTTTAAAACCGACATTTATTTTTTATGAAATAAATTAATACTTTGAATTTAAAAATTATTAATTAATTTACAAATATATTGATAATATATTTGTAATTAATTAATATCTTTTTGGCATAACAATAATAATTTAAAATAAGTCGTTAAAGATCTAAATGTGAATAAAAATTAATATACTACATTATATCATTAAAAAGTGGTGCCATAAATAAAACTGATTTAGTCTTTTTAAATTAAGAATAGAAATCTAACTGCCCTTTGACGTAGACCTTGTTATTGTTGTAGGCCCGTTATTGTTATTGTTATTATCATTGGCTTTGTTATTATAATTGAGCTTTGGCTTTGTTATTAACATTATTGGTTAATGTTATTGACTTTGTTATTATAAGAATGCAAATCTAATTGCTCGTTGACGTAGGCCTTTTCACTGTTATTGGCCTATTAATGTTATTATTATTATCATTGGCTTTGTTATTATAGTTGAGCATGTAGACATAAATGAGGATTTTACATGATTTCAATTTACTTACTCAACAGTGCGTTTGCACTTTGTACCATGGACATCGCTTGTAGGACGGAATCCACAACGGCACAGGCTGGTACAGATGTGACCCTATAGAACCCCTCTATGGTCATCCGGGTCTTCAGCATGGAACAGGTGGAAATGTGAACCACCCCTCTGAGTCGACCCACCACTTTCTCACAGAGTTCGTCAATCCTGGCTCCTAACCCCCCTAGCACAGAAATCACGGGCACTTTCGGTTTTGCCAATATGGGTGGGGGGTTGTGGTACAGAATGTAAGTGTTCCTCAGGTCCTGTTGCTGCTCTGGAGAGGTCCTGGTCCTCGTTCTGGCACTGATGGGGGGCAGGGGGGTGCTCTGCCTGGAATTGTCCGACCAGGACGACGAAAACGAGTCCTGTTTCTTGGGTGTCAGGGGTGGTAAGATCTCTTTGGACTTCCTCTTCCTGTTGACGAAAGTGTTCCAGTGCACTTTGGCTTCCGAGTTGGACTTGACTTCGTCCAGGCACGTCTGAAGATATCCGATGTGGTTTTCCGGACGGTGGTACATGAGTCCGGCCATTAGGCTCTCGAAGAGCTGCGGAATTTCACGCTTGGACAGGTAGGTCTTCACTTCCGCGTACGACACCACGGTGCCGGACGGCAAACGGCGGTGCCGCCGCTGGTTGGCGGGCGGAGGAGGTTGGAACATCCTCGACTGACCGCTGGAAGAAGGGTGAAGTCTCTACTCTACCCAACAAACACCGAGCGGCAATAGGGGTTCAGGCGTATCCATGGTAACGGTGACGTCATCTCGTCCAAACAACCCGGCAGGAAAAGAAAATTTTGTAGACTCTGGCAGGATTTTGCTTCGCAGAAAGGTCGCTCCCGGACAACAGGAAAAAAATATAAAAAAATTTCCTGATCAAAGCAGGGAGAAATAAGGGAGAGGGGAAGAGTTAATTCAGGAAAAAAAAAATGTTGCCATAAGGTAGTTTAATTGCGCTCATAATTTTGAACGGTCTTTTTCCATTAAAGACTCGCCTAATAAATCAGTAGCGGGAAATTGTTTCTGGTAGATATATTTAAATATGGATGAGACATGTTAATGAACTTTAGTTCTACGCTCGACAGACCATAAGCCCCTATGCTGAATACGATTAATCTGAAACACTCACCGTCGCGATTCGTGGTAAACTGGTCGTACTCAATTCATTTCCGAACAAAAGATCTGTGGTAATATTATTCAAAAACCAGCTGCTGATTTTTTTCCTTAAAAAAAAAGGTTACGATTTTATTTTGAATTTTTATCATAATAGATTATAAACAACAAAAATATTTTATTTACATACAAGTATTAATTTTTATATCACCACAACAATATTGTTTATATAAGTTATATTCCTCTTGTAGGCAGAGTGACCAGATGAACTCAGGGATCGAGTTCGAAATCTCACAAACGAATTGTTGACTCCGAAAACTCTTGTTTTGTGTCGGAGACAGGCCACGATAAATCCATAGATCGGAAAATTCTTTGTTGGGTTCCAATCTACGGGGAATAACAGCCTTCCCTCACGTAGTATATTCAAAAGCAATATCTTATTTATGATAGGATAAGTAACATATATACATGTATATCCTCTTTATTGGCACAACAGCCCCATGGTGAACCAAGGCCATCTACCTACTGACAGATTTCGAGACTTCCTTTTTATGAGGTAGGGTTGTTACAACAGTAGGTAGGGTCCCAACAGTCCTATTAGACCGAGACCAACGGTTTAAAGTGACTAAAAACATCCAATGCACCGGCGGGACACGAGCCGGAAGCCTGTGGCACCGAGCGCTAGTCACTCGACCGTCAGGCCTATATATATACATACAAAAAAGATACTTATTTAAATGCTAAATAATTATTATCTGCAAAAAAATTTTTTTTTTTATTGTTATGAGAGCATAAATTTGAATTTTGGAGGACAACTTTTATATTTAAGGTGGAAATATAATGAAGAATTAATAAATTACTGCAGTTCAAATGTTTATTTTCGATAATAATTACATTTTTTAGTTATTAGTAACACTTCCCAAAAATCTTTTCAAAAAATTACTTACGAGGAATGAGAATAATTAACAAGGAACATAATGTATAAAAAAGAAAACATAATTATAAATGAGTCATTCGTCATTTAAACGTCAGAGTTGTAGCAAATTCAGCATTGTCCAGCATTAGCGTTTGGAAACCCCATGTTATGCACTAAACATTTCCAGATCCCATTTCATCAAATTCAACTGTGGCGAATTTTGAAAATATTAATTAGCAAAGTAAAACTACCAGTGAAATAAGTTCGGCCCTGTTAACAGAATAAAATTGAACGTACTAAATACTCTTTTTCATTTGGAAAACTAACCAATTCTCTCCAGATCCCATTTCAGGAGAATCCACAGTGATGAATACTGAAATTGAAGATTCAAATTTTAATTAACAAAGTAAATTCATTGTTGAAATAAATTCTGTCATGTTAATAGGATTTAAAATTGAACAGTAATATTAAAGACTCTTTTTCAGTGGGACACTGACCGATTCTCTCCAGATCCCCTTTCATGTAAATCAACCGTGAGGAATTCTGAAATTGAAGATGTAAATATTAATTAGCAAAGTAAATCTACCTGTGAAACAAGTTCCGTCCTGTTATCAGATTGAAATTGAATAGGCAATATTAAAGATTCTTTTTCAGTTGGACACTAACCAATCCTCCCCACTACCCATTTCATGTAAATCCACTATAATGAATTCTGAAATTAAAGAAGTAAATTTGAATTAACAAAGTAAATCCATAGTTGAAATAAGTTCTGTCGTGTCAACAGACTAAAATTGAATAGGTAATATTAAAGACTCTTTTTCAGTTGGACACTAACCAACCCTCTCCAGAACCCATTTCATGAAAATCAACTGTGATGAATATAGAAATAGAAGATGCAAATTTTAATTAACAAAGTAAATCCATCTTTGAAATAAGTTCTGTCCTGTTAACAGATTAAAATTGAACAGATAAAAAATACTAAAGACTCTTTTTCAATTGGACACTAACCAATCCTCTTTAGATCCCATTTCATGAAAATCAACAATGATGAATACTGAAATTGAAGATGAAAATTTTAATTAACAAAGTAATTCCATCTTTGAAATAAGTTCTGTCCTGCTAATAGATTAAAATTGAACAGATAAAAAAATACTAAAAACTCTTTTTTAGTTGGACACTGACCAATCCTCTCCAGATCCCATTTCATGAAAATCAACTGCGATGAATATAAAAATAGAAGATGCAAATTTTAATTCATAAAGTAAATCCAATGTTGAAATATGTTCTGTCCTGTTAACAGATTAAAATTGAACAGATAGAAAGTACTAAAGACTCTTTTTCAGTTGGACACTAACCAATCCTCTCCAGATTCCATGTCATGAAAATCAACAGTGATAATATCCTGAAATAGAAGATGCAAATTTTAATTAGCAAAGTAAATCCGTCGTTGAAATAAGTTCTGTCATGTTAATATTTAAAATTTAATTACCAGGAAAGTCATACTAAAAACATTATATGGTAGTATTAATATTTTTACATTTTTCGAAAGATATTGTTTCAATTGTAAAAAGTCTTTCAACACAAATGAACTAAAAATCCTGACGTGTTTCGTATTCTCTGATAGTAATATTTCCTATTTGCTGTCCAGCTGAGTTCGGGGCAAAAAGACCATTATGTAAGCCTGTGGGTGTGAATACCCCCTTTTCGGGCACACGCGATATTTGACCCCATTTCCCACCAGGAACAGAATCGAATTCGAAGTGAAGAACAACTTATTACTCACTGGCAGAGTCGTTCTTTTCGTGCTATTCAATGAAATTATTATAATCTTTCTTGTTCTTAAAAAGACGGAAAATTTTGTCATGTCATACGATCGGTCAAAGAACATATTTTTAAATAGTTTTATTTTCAGTATTCAATTTTTTTCATTCCATTTTTAGTTAACAAGAACAACAATGCATGACTTTTTTTTCTCCCAAATAGAATCATTCTTTTTTTTTCCTTGGTAGAAATAAAATGTAATTTTTATTTCTTTTTATTCTTAGAGTCGTATTATTATTGTTTATTTCATTTATTTTTCGTGTAGTAGAAATAAAATATAATTTTTATTTCTTTTTATTATTAAATTTGTATTATTATGTACTTAGTTGTACTTAATTAATAAATATCGTTTACTTTATTATTTTATTATTGTTTACTTCATTTATTTTTCATGTAGTAGAAATAAAATGGAATTTGTATTTCTTTTTATTTTTAGATTTGTATTATTTAGTACATTAATAAATATTGTTTACTTCATTTATTTCTCATGTAGTAGAAATAAAATGGAATTTTTAATATTCTTTTACTCATAGAGTTAGTTAATTTATTTTATTAATAAATATTGTTTACTTAAATTCATTATATTATTGCTATTAATTTTGTTTATTTAATGTCTTTTCCGCGTAGTAGAAATAAAAAAAAATTAAATCCTTATTCTACGTTGTATTATTTTTTTCATTAAATTGTAATTAGTAATTATAATAATTTTCTGTGTAAATTAAATTCTGTTACTATAATAAAAACCAATCTTTATTCGGATTTCAGTATTCTAGGAACTCAGCGTATAGCATTAACGTAGATTTGGTGTCTACCATTATATGAAATATAATATATTGAAATCAAATGAAATATTTTAATTTTATTTCTTCCTTAAATTTGGGAGGGGAGGAGTAAGTTATTATTGAAATAACTTGCTTTTTCAAAAGAATATAAAAAAATGTGATTAATCATTTGTACTTGATTTCTTAAGACTGAAATTCGAGGAAAAAAATTGATTTTTAGACTCCAAAATTAACTTCTAGTCATCAATACCTTCTATAGGAGAGTTTTGCTTAATTTTATCAATATTTTCCCCATAGCTAATCAGAATCTTCTTCATTGAGCATGAATGGTTTCTTCATTGGCATGGTTTAGTGTCATGAGGGCTTAGCAGCATGGCCAAATCTGGCTCTTGTGTCATAAAACCCAAACCAGCCAATCTTTTTCATTGGCACAACAGTCTCACAGTGGGTCAAGGCCGTCTGCCTACTGCCATATCTCAAGATAGGAGAGGTTTTCTTTTTACGGGGTAGAATTTCTAGCCCTACGCGCTACAGCCATATTAGACACGGACATACCGCTTAAAGTGCATTTCGAACCCCTACAAACATACATGACAATACCGGGACTCCAATCCGAAATCTGTGGCACTAGCACTATGGCACCGAGCGCCAGAGTGCTAGTCATTCAGCCATTAGAACCCCATATCAGAATCTAGCAGATATAAGGGCTACAAGAGTTTAATCAGCATAAAATAATCGATACTAGTTTAAAATTGACAATATTTTAAATAGGTTCAAAATATGTGCAAATTTTTATTAAACCCCTTAGTTAACTAAGTATGGGCCTGATGGCCGAATGGCAAACGCTCTGGCGTTCGGTACCACAGGTATCGGGTTCAAATCCCGGCTTTGCCCATGGGTGTTTGTAGTGGTTCGGAATCCACTTTAAGCCGTAGGTTCCGGTCCTAATAGTAATAGGATCGTAGAGCGTTGCGGGGGCATTGTTGCTCCGCGTCCATAGCTTATCTTATAGTTACACCCGCCCCTGGGTAATGCAAAGTGAGTAACATCGGTGCAGCCCTTATGGCGAAGATCACGGTCTATTTGCCAGCTGCATTAGAAGGAGAAAAAAAAAGAAGTTAACTAAGTATTCTAGATAGGCACGCAACCAGGAAGGTAGCTGGCGGGCGGGTGGCTTTTTCAAAAGTTTATAATTTGTGCAAGACTTTTCTCGCAGAGCGATATTGGGAGGCTGGAGATATGTAAGATTAATGAATTCTGTTGCAGCATGTTTTGTTGTTTTCTCTGTCCTTTTTTATTTTTCGTTGTTCTGTAACTGTTCATAATCTGCCATTGGAAATAAATAAAAAAAAATTGTTTTGTTGAGCCTCTTCCAACTCCGCGTCCAGATCAGAAACTAGAACGATAGAATCAGTCTCGCTAACCTATTATAAAGTTTGTCAGAGCCCTCCGTGTGTGTCATGTGTCTCTATACCGCTCCGATCAGAGTTGGTTTCTTCCGCACATCAAAGGGATTCTCACAGACTCTATTTACGACCTGCAGTCACTCAGAGCCAGGCACAACTTGGCTTGTTTGTCGCAGTCAGATGGAGCCCCTCGGAGCGAGATCGACTCGGGGTTAACTCGTACTCTCGTCTGGACGCCGCTTAAAAAGAAACCTGGATGAAAATATGATTTTAAATAATGTGCATACAAAAAAGTTACGTGGATAAATACGGAAGAAAATTAGTTTTTCTTTCCACTACGTGAGAAATATCTAAGAATTTGATTATTTTTTAATTAATAATAATAAAAAAAAAATACTAGAAAAATACGTTTCTAATCATAGATAACCCTTTCACTTTATAATCTACCCCAAATAAGATCTCTACTAGAGTTTGAAAAACATATTGATAATATTTTAGGTAAGTGCAAGATTTTATTTTACATATCATTTGGCTAAGTATTCTGGATAATATGTAAGACAAAAAATTCGTTGGAGAAATGCGGAAAAAATTTAATTTTAAAAAAAAATCTCCTTAAAAATATTGCCATTTTTAAATAAATGATAGTTTACTAGAAGTTAATAAAATAAAACATATAGCATGCAAAAACATCAAAATATTAATATGAGAAAAGAATCCACGGAAAAAAATTTATTTCAAGCAAATTAATAGTTGCTGAAAAGTTGCTTTCTTTGCTGAGTTGCAAAAGCCTGCTGCGAGCTCACGTGCAGTGTTATAAATTTGTATCATTTGTAAAAATCACGTGCTGTATTCATAACCGTGCTGCAGGGAAAGTATTTCTTCCCAAAACTTTATTTAAATGTAAAGAAAGTACAAATTATTTCAAAATATATAAGCATTATATTTCTAATAACATAAATCTTTTATTAGTATGTATTAATATATTAATATTATAGATCTATATGCCTATATTATAAATTATAAGTCAATATTAAAAATATATACAATATTTTAAATTGATATGCCAATATTAAAATTGTCATTAATATATATGCCAATATTATAAATTTATGTGGCAATATTAAAAATATATATATTATACATTTATATGCCAATATTAAAATTTATATGTTAGTATTAAAAATATAAGTCAATATTATAAATTAATATGCCAATATTATAAATTTATGTGGCAATATTAAAAATATATATTATACATTTATATGTCAACATTAAAAATATTATAAATTAATATGCCACTATTATAAATTTATATGTCAATATTATAAATACATATGTCAATATTAAAAATATATGCCAATATTATAAATTTATGTGTCAATATTATAAATTTATGTGTCAATAATAAAAATATAAGTCAATATCATATATATATCATATCTATATGTCAATATTAAAAATCACCCACATGTCAATCAGAAAATGGTAGCACAATGTTGTTTGTTTTTGAATGTCAGACATTTAGACCTGAGGATATTCGCCTCTAGAAATTAAGATTTGTCGTAGATTCAACTTTATTGAAGGTGTTTTATAGGTAGAGCTGTTACACTGTACCTATGAGTATATCCTGACGCTACACTTTTGAACAAACATGGCATCTGGAAGATTTATAGCAACCTCTGCCTTACTGCACTTTGTGACTGCAAGGAGGATTCACATCTTTCTTTCTACCTCCAAATGATGGACTTTCTGGCTTACGGATTGGCAATCCCAAGCGTAATCATGGGATCTTTCGGTTAGGTTTTGATTATCCATATCTCCAGCTATCCAATAAGATTCATCATCATTAGCGCGACAGTCCCATGGCGGGCCAAGGCCGTCTGCCTAATGGGAGATTACGAAACAAGAGATGCTTTTTTTACGGCGTAGGTTTGTTAGCCCTATGCCCAACGCTCTACAGTCATATTATAATACCAGGGGCCTGATGGCCGAGTGGCTAGTGCTTTGGCACGAGGTACCACAGGTATTGGGTCGAATCCCGGTGGTGCTATGGAGGCTTGTAGTGGTTCGGAATCCACTTTAAGCTGTAGGTCCCGGTCTCATATGACCGTAGAGCGTCACAGCGCCCAATCAGACTTGTCACCCACATCATTCCCAAATTGTAAAGGAGCAACTCAGCTCTAGGCACAGTGATGTGGTGTGGTGTAGTAGTAGTCATATTATATCTGGACGTACTGCTTAAAGTGGATTCCGAACCACTACAAACATCCATGGCACCGCCGGGACTCGAACCCGAAAGATGTGGTACCTAGCTCCAGAGCGCTAGCCACTCGGCCATCAGGCACCCCATCCAATAAGATCAGTTAACATTATTTTTCCTTAAAATGTTTTAGCGAGTTTTTAATGGAATTTTCAATAGCATGTGGGTTTTAAATTCACAGATGCAAAAAGAAGAGCACTTTAAACAAATAAATAAATAAATAAAACATTTAGATTTTTAAGACTTAAAAAATTTCACTCGTCGAAAAAGTGCGTGCAGCAAAAATTGTTGTTGTGAAACTCACGCCTAGTGTCAGAAAAATCAACTTAAAAGGATCCCGTAATCTGACATTAGTTGCCATGGCAACAGGACGGCACGTGTTTTTCTAGACGGGAAAATCCGCTGGCACGACAGGTTGGAGTTGGGAGGTTTTGACTCAAATGGAAATGCCACAGCTAAGTGCTCGTAGAAAGCAACTTTCTTAACAGTTTCAGCATTTCCGGGTTTGGAATGCTTTGAATTACTCACTGCTTCTAAATCAAAATAAACAAACAGGAAGTTTTACAAACATAAGAGGATGGCTAAAGTTAAACAGAAAAAAAAAAAAAATTTTGAAAACTTTTTTCATATATGAAAATGACTCCATTGACCCTTTGTGAGTTTATCAACAAAATGGTTTTTCCGACTTAAAATCAATGTTATTGACAGAAACCTGTCTACTTCCTGTTTCATTATAAATGCCAATTTGTGCATAGACATGAAATTATGGTTACTACAGATAACTATCAAAAGTTTATCAGCAAAAGTAAAAGTTTGTGTACGTATTTGTTTAAAATAGCAAATGAGAAAAGAATTATTCGGATAAACATCAAAAAAGCAATAAAAACTAAATCCATAATAATAAAAAAATAAATAAATCGATAATTAAATATAAAATATATACAACGTGCATTTTAAAGATATCTATTTTCAAATTTTCAATAAAAAATATCGAAGGGGTAAATACGTTTTTATTTTCACCTAGATCTAGATTATATGATTTTTTTAATGGCGTCTTTTATTTTTATATAATAACCATTTAAAAAAAAAAATTCCTGCTTTAAAATCTGCCAGTAGGCAGACGACCTTGGCCCACCCTGGGCTGTTGCGCCAATGACGATGATGGAAGTTTGTGAGTTAAAAGTATAAAAGTGAATTTGTTTAACAGCATAGAGTCAATAAATATGTAATAAATATTTGTTTGTTATAGTATAAAAGATAAAAGTCATTTTATTATCATCAATGTATAATCATATAATGAATAATATATATTATATGAATATATATAATATATGAATGTCAATCATATAATGGATAAGGAATATTTTTCTTAACTGCATTCGTGCCTAAGTAGAAAATGACCTAGAAATTCCTAGAAAAAAAAATTAAAAGAAAAAGAAAATAAGTAGAAATTCCCCCTCTGTCAGTTGGGAATTTTCTGATTTTCTCACAAATGATGCTGAAAGTTCTTCTGGGTTTGAAAAGGTGGAGAAAAGTAGATGTCTACAGATGTGTGGGTGCCTGTTCTATTACATTGGTTTGTGATGCACTTTGCATCTTGTGGTGCACTTTGGATAATGCTTAATCTGCCCATATCTGCAATTCTTCCAATGACTGGTGTAGCGCTATCATGAATCGGCGAGCAGGCCTTGAACTAAGTTATGAATTATTGCAAATGAATTATAACCGAGACGGCCACAGTGTGCTTTTGCTGCCGAGCAAGGGTTGATGTCAAAACATTTCACTTAGTTGGGTTTCTCCGTATAAGTGATCGAGAAAGTATTACAGTTGGGGTGTGACAGGGTGCCACGGTGCCTTGTACAGGAAAATGTAGATGATATTTTTTATCTTTTGTGTTTCTTATGGTAAATATCATGCTTATTCAATTCCTTCTATTAGCTCACACTCTCCCTCTATATATCTTGTTCACATTTTCAGTCGTTCATAAAACACTTTTGATTCATCCACTCAACTTCAAATATATTTTTTTTTTAACTTGTAGTGGATGACACTGGATGTGAATACGGTTTTTTCAAATATTGATTCATTCATTAAATTTAATTCATTAATTTTCGTATTTTTTTAGATTTAAGTTGCCTATATCTACCCATAGAGGGCGCCAGATAAACTTAAAAAAATGAATGAAAATTATTTACAAAGAACTTTCTGCAATAGAGTGAAAAAAAAGTAGGAATTGAATTTAAGAATTTTGTTTTTATATTACTTGTTTTTATTTGTGTTATGAAATAAAATTTCTGCAATTAAATGGAAATCTGTGGCCAGTCTTTTATCTATCATAACAGACAACTTTAAGCCGAAATGTCTGGCATTCAACACAATTGTGCCAAAAGTAGATTTGGGTAAATCATATATTTTACAAGTATTCAGGTGGTTTCACCACTGAAAAAAGTTTATTTGGTGTTCTATTTTTAAGAAGTACCAGTTAAACGAAGACAGTGATAGCATGAAAATTCAATTTCAACAACTATTCAAAATAGTTAAATACCAACTGTAGGTAAGCCATTAAACAAATCATATAGAAAAATTGGCATTATGTTAATATACTCATGTTTGTGAAAATTGCAACACCATGAAGGAATCGTCATAATTGAATGAAATTTAATACACAGTTGAGTGGTAGTAGTACAAATAAATGATTAAATGTTCAAAGCAAACAAACAATAACAAGAGATCGGAATCAGTATTTTGTGTAACCACCACGCGCCGCAATAAGTGCTGCTACACGACGTGGCATGGAGTCAAACAAATTTTGAATGTCTGCCTGAGGAAGAGCATTCCATATTGTTTGTATGCGCACCCAAAGTTCGTCTGCAGAAGGAACAGGACGAGGATCACGAGCGAGACGCCGACCAACGAAATCCCACACATGTTCAATCGGCGACGTATCCGGGGAATACGCAGGCCAAGGAAAAAGCTGTACCTGCCGCGTTGCAAAGAAGGATTGAACAGTCCTAGCGATATGAGGGCGGGCACTGTCCTGTTGAAATACAGCGCCTGGCAAGCTTTGAAGGAAGGGAACAGCTTTGGACTGTAGAACTTCACTGATGTACCGCATGCTGTTCAGATTGCCCACAATTCTTAGCAATTGAGATCGCCCATGATATGCTATGGCACCCCAAACCATAACTACGGGTGTTCGTCCATTGTGGCGTTCGATAATGCACTCCGGAAGGTGGCGTTCACCGGCATAGCGTGTGACACGAATGCGGCCATCATGGTACCATAAATTAAAGCAGGATTCGTCAGAAAACACGACATGCTGCCAATCAGCACACCAGTCTCTATGCTGAGCGGCCCATTGTAGCCGCAGGCGGCGATGGTTTAGCGTGAGAGGAATCCTGTATAAAGGAGTCCTTGCGCGCAGTCCACGTTGAAGCAGACGTCTACGAATTGATTAAGCACACAATGAAACACCTGTAGCTATTGACCACTGTGCTGCCAATTGTCTAGAGGAAGCTGTACGGTCCGTCAGTGCCATGCGGACCAGGTATCTATCATCGCAAGCTGACGTCCCATTTCGGGGTCCAGTCCAGGATTTCCGAGTTGTCTGACACTCGTTCGTCCACTGCTTCCAAAGACGCATCACTGTGCTGCTGTTACGCTGCACACGAGTGGCTATTGCACGATAAGACAATCCAGCTTCACGAAGGCCGATGATTCTCCTCCGTTCAAACTCTGTAAGTTGTTCAAATCTCGCTCTCTTTCGTCGAAGAGGCATGAGTAGCGATTGAGCTAACCTTTACCACTAGTAGATAACCACCGATAACCATACACGCCTCGCTACAGCCGTCTATTTATTCGGATCCATCCGCCGTTCAGAGGGCGCTGCTCAGCATACGCATGCGCTATGGATTCGAAATTCTAATCATTTGCATATCACGCGCTAATTTGCATTTCCTGAAAATTTCAGCTCACTCGCGTAAGTCCTTCATGTTGTTGCAATTTTCACAAACATGAGTTTATAATTATAATAATAATGATTAAAAAGGAAATTAGTCAAATTCTAAAGTAACATACAAATTATTCCTTTATGTTATTTTCAAAAGTCGTCTACTTTGACCAGGGGTCATTTGCCACTATAACGGCAGATATGAAGTACAATCGGCGTTATCTGGGATTAACAATAATTTGAAACGACCATCAGCAGAAATAGCGTCTGGGACTTTCCTCCGAACTCAACAGAAGGACTTTCCAGGCAAAAGTTTTATTATGCCTCCTCGACATTGTAATATCTCGGCCTATACTAGACGTTTAACAACTTCAAGAAGAGGGCTACTTACAGGTTCATGGGAACACTTTAATTTAATATATATATATATATTGCACTCTGGGTTAATACAATTTATTATTTACAAAAAAAAAGTGAAATTTAAAGATTTAAATTTGATTCACAAGTGCTGTTCACTCCAAGGACAGGGATTATCAGAGTATTTGAGTCTACGACGAATTTTAAAGATGTGGTCTGCGGTAGACATTAAACGGGCCTATTCAATCACTATAGAGAAAAAAAAACTTCTTATCAACTAGTCGCAGAAGTCTCTTCTTCAAAAATCTCCTTTAAAAAAATTCGCCAAGGGGGAGGGAAGGATCCCTTACCTTTTATTGAAGTAGACATTTTCACAGCCAATGGTTTGTCACTCATCACGATGCCACGACTCATAGTGTAGTTCATTTTCAATCTGTAACTATTTCGACCTGTGAAGGTCGCACAGACAATCGCTCATTTCATTAGATCTCATTATCCATGATACCGAATATCTGCTATCAAAATTGAGTAACAGGTTGTTCTCATTAGTACGAAACACTAATTCAATGCAATATAACCAACCACAACACTGCTGTCAAATTTGAGTGATAGATTGTTAAAGAATACACATTCCTCTCCTGGGAAAGAAATGCCACAATTATTCCTGTGGGAAAAGTGCTACAACATATGCAATGAAGCTGTAAACCAAGGCAAGTTTCGAACCAAGCTACCATATTTCAGAAATCCAACGACATCTATTTTAACAATGCAAAATAAATAAATAACAAATTGAATCTATTTTTCAAAATTAACAAAACATCTCTCTCTCTCTCTACCAAAAACACTATGCAATATTTATTATTTTTTATATTTGGCTCATGAACAAAAAAGCTTGTTGATTAATTTCCGGTGTAATATATAATTCCCGGTGTCATTTCCAATCGTTAGAAGTATTTCCAAATGTGGCTTGTGAGGGCACTGGTTGTTTAAATCTTAAAGAAGGACTTTGAAGGCCAATAGATTCAACGTATCCATACCTGACATTTCGATGGCTCTTGTCGAAGTTCGTTTCCAGAAGCTCTACTTATTAATTGCTGATTCTTTCTAGACCCTAATTTAAAAATTCAAATAAGATGTCAAATTTTCTATTAAAATTTCAAATAATGTTGTGGAATTTATCATTTAAAAATTCAAATAATAATGTCAAATATTATTTAAAAATTCAAATAATGATTTTTATTTAAAAAGTCAGAAAAGGATATAGAATTTTCATTTAAAAAATCAACACAATGATGTCAAATTTTCTATTAAAATTTCAAATAATGATGTGGAATTTATCATTTAAAAATTAAAATAATAATGTCAAATATTACTTAAAAATTCAAATAATGATTTTTATTTAAAAATTCAAATAATGTCAAATATTATTTAAAAATTCAAATAATGATTTTTATTTAAAAATTCAGAAAAGGATATAGAATTTTCATTTAAAAAATCAACACAATGATGTCAAATTTACATTTAGAAATTCAAATAAGGATATCAAATTTTCATTCAAAAATGTCAAATTTCCATTTAAAAATTCGCATAATGATATAAATTTTTCATTCAAAAATTCGCATAATGATATCAAATTTTCATTCAAAAATTCACATAATGTTATCACACTTTCATTTAAAAATTCACGTAATTATATCAAATTTTCATTAAAAATTTCAAATAACGATGTCAAATTTTCATTTAAAAATATTGCATAATGATATCAAAATTTTATTTAAAAATTCATATAATAATACCAAATTTCCTTTAAAAATTAAAATAATAATATCAAATTTTCATTTAAAAATCCAAATAAATATGTCAAATTTCCATTAAAAATTTTTAATAGGTGTTGAAAATAATAAATTCATGAGCATTGCTTTTCATGGGCGATTGCAAAGACTGCGAACACGGTAATAAATCCGAAATGGATGGAGGTAAACGACAGATTACATTTAACCTTTAGAAATAATTACTCGTAACTTCAATCTCTTTTATGGACGTACAGGTTCTAAAAGGGAATCTAATAATAATAAAACGGTCGAGAAGAAATAAAGCCCTCTGTTTATATGTAAGAGTTTCTCGACCTTTTAAATAGCAACGCCATTATGCCGCCAAGGAAAAAAAAAAAAAAAACCCAAATCATACGGTCTTTTTTTTCTCCTCAACGTTCGTGAAAACTGAATAGAGACTTTGAACACCAGTACACCGTATTAATATTCTCGAGACGTTACAAAGAGTAACAAGCCTCATTAAAGTTGGCGACATTCGGGCGTAGAAATGGCGAAAACTCGTGTTTTTAAATCACATACTCAGAAAAAACTAATCAGTTAATTCTGGGAAAAATGCGTTTGCCCTGGTGTTTTCCCTTCTCTTCTTAGAGCGATTTTCCGGGAAAACAATAGGTTCTGGCTTTAGAGAATTTTGTCTAGGACGGCTCTGGTGTTATTGACCAGCAGTCAAAGTTCAAGGTCAACAACCTATTGTTTCTATTTTTGGCGCGGGCGTGAGCGTGGCGATGCAGAACGCCGCCAAATGGATTCGTTTTTGTGCGATGAATTATTTGAGGTATATGTCATCGCTTTTCGATCATATGGAAATCGGAATTATCCGTTATTTAATGAGGGGTACTTCGACGTTTAATTCTATTTGTGTTCTGTTCTTGGCATTTGATTGCTGTTTCGAACTGTTCTGTTCTATTAGAAATAAGCTAAAATTAATCCCTGTTTTTCAGGAGTGATTATTTTTTTGGCCACACTAACGCAGTATCTAATAAATGGGTAACAATGATTTAGCAAAATAAAGTGTTAAGAAATCCTCAGGTCTGCATTTGTTTAGAATGCTTATTTAAAATATGTTTTTTTTTTTAAATTAATCATGAATTTTTTTTTTGTGTTTATAAAATGAGGTGTCCTAAGTCTTTTCATCATACAAACCCCTTTGATTGATAACAGAAAGGCATTTGGTCTTAATGAAATAATTTTAAATATTTTTTTCAAGTGTACATTTTCTGTATTGTATTGTGGCCTTTTTTTTTTTCTCACGAGAAGAGTTTTGGCATTTCATTCCCAGGAGAGAGGAATGTATATAATTTGAAAAATATATAATAAATCCATCACTCAAATTGGACAGCAGACGATCTTTATTGTGGATATTTATATTACATTCATTTAGTGTTTTGTACTCATGAGAACAACTTGCCACTCAAATCAAGTGTCATTGAAGTAAAGTAACAAATTAAAAGAAACTGAAAACATAGAATTAAGAAAAAAATTGAACTGAAAGAAATGAAAAGATCGTATTAAGATTTTGAACGTATTCATTTGTATGAAAAATATATCGCATCTCGTATATCGCATCTAGTAATAGCAATAGAAGCAGCAGAAATAATAAGATAGTTACACAGGCAATCCCGATGCTAGGGACTTCCTCGATTCCTGGCTTGTGAATAAGAACTTACAAAATTAAAATGGGAATTCCCACTGCCAATAAAGTGCCACTGGGACATTTTTAAATTCATTTATTGTGGAATTCTTCTGATTCTTTAATAGGTACTTGCAAAATTAACAGTGGGAATTCTCGGTGGCAAGTCAGAGACTTTCAGAAAGAGGGGAAGTCGATTGTTTCGGGGATTCTCCATGCGTCACCAATATCTTACTTTTTGTTTCATCGGATCCGTCGAAAAGCTGATTAATTAATTGCGGAAATTAGATAATAACATGTCTTACTGAGAGTGAAAAGCAAAAAAAGAAAGATTTAGTTTGAAGAAAAAGATAAGAAGTTACTTAAAATATATCAATACTTAAAGAGTGAGGAAGTGTTGCGAAAATGAAGAAATTAGCCGAACCGAAAGTGATAACATTGCACTCCCTGATAATACTAATCCAGAGTCACCAAAGCCCGATATTAGCAATACACATAATCAAAACCAAAGTGAAGTGACTGAAACTGACTTGGAAAAAATGACATCTTCGTCATATATTACTGATCAATGTCATTTTAAAGTACTAAATGATCAAGTGAAATGGTTTGTGATCGAAAAGGGACACTGCAAATCTAAAGATACTTTTAGGTAATTACTTTATTAAAAAGAAAAAATGATGATACTTTGCTTTATTCCCCTTCCACACTATTTGCCCACGGGCCTCTGGTGGTACAGTTACGCCACTGGATATAATGATGTCAATAATCATAACGGGTGCGCAGGAGATCTACCTCCCCGTGGTGCACCTGGTAACACTCTTTAGTGGCTAAAAGATCTGCAACTTGGCATTTTTGTTAAATGAATGAACTCTGTTTCAGCATGTTTTGTTGTAGTATTTTGTTGTTGTTGTTGTTGTATGTTGTATGTTTTTTTTCTTTGTTTTTTTTTCCCCCGTTGTTCTTTTTTTGCTGTAACTGTTCATAATCTGCCATTGGAAATAAAAAAATAAATAATCATAACTGTTATCAGAATAGAATGTTTCTAAATAATGAGACAACATTGTCTGTAATGCATACTATCACCTCTGATTATCAACTTTTTAACTGCCACAAAATATTAAACTTAATTGTAATATGAAAATTATGATGAAGTGAGAATGCGGGACATTGATGTTTAGTTGCTTAAAGACTTCTGATAATGCACATAATTAGCAAGATACGCCCCATTATAGTCAATACCGCCACCTAGCGGTATGATACTGCTATTAGAATAGAATGTTTCTAAATATAAGACAGCATTGCTTGTAATTCATACTATTGATCTACTTTGATTATCAACTCCTTAAAATCACAAATATCAACATTAACTGCAATATGTAAATTATGACGAAGTGAGAATGAGTAACAACAACATTTAATCGCATAATGACCACCACGCTACGCCCACAATAGTCAATAGTGCCATCTAGCGGTATGATACTGTTAGTAATCACTATTATCAGAGTAAAATGTTTTTAAATATAAGACAACATTGTAATGAATATTATCGATCACATCTGATTATCAACTCTTTAACTGCCACAAAATATCAAACTTAATTGCAATATGAAAATTATGTGGAAGTTAGAATGCGTGACATCGATGTTTAGCTGTTTAAAGGCTTCTGCTGATGCACGTAATTAGCAAGCTACGCCCCGTTATAGTAAATAGTGCTATCTAGAGATATGATGCTGTTAATAATAACTGTTATCAGAATAAAATGTTTCTAAATATAAGACATAAATGCCTATAATGAATACTATTGATCAACTTTGATTATCAACTTTTTAACTACCACCAAATATCAACATTAACTGCAATATGTAATTTATGACGAAGTGAGAATACATGACACGGGCGTTTTGTTACTTAATGGTCACTGCTGATGTAGATAGCGACGTCCATAACAGTCAATAGTGCCAGAACAATTAATCAATAGATGCTACTAATAATAAATGCTATACTATCAAAACAAAATGTCTGCATTTCATGCTGGTGGTAACATCTAGTATCATTATAATCTATTGAGAATATTCATATAAGAATGATTTGATGATCCTTCATTTATAACATTTCATTTTTTTTTATTTTCATTAATTGCAGCTAAATTTAATTAGAGGTGACTGAAAATAAAAATACTTTTTTTCTTACTAAAAACGGATGGACTATACACCCATTGTGGTTATTTGAATATTTGGTTAAGAAACTAGTACATAAAAATGACTCCGTCTTTATAAGGCATAAAAATCGCATGGCGGGCAAAAGCCGTCTGCCTACTGGCAGATTTCGAGACAGGAGATGCTTTCTTGTTTATTGGGTGAGGTTGTCAACCCTACACCCAACAATCACATTAGACCGGGACTTATGGTTTAAAGTGGATTCCGAACTACTATAAACATTCCATGTCACCGCCGGGACTCAAGCTGAAACCTGTGGCACTGAGCTCTAGTCATTCGGCCACCAAATACCATAAAGATGACTACAAGATTTAAATTAAAATCAACTATATGAGATGACTACATGAAATTATACATGAATTTAATACATAACGTTGAATGCCTGCCTTGAGCTCTTAATCTTTTTTTGTTAAATAAAACCATTAAACCTAGTAAAAACGCTATTTCTTGTGATTATTTTAAAATGCGTTTAACAAAAATTAAAAAGAGCAAATTAAGGAAAGAGGTTAACACAGTAAAAGAGGCACTGCAAAGTATTTTGAATAGATAAAAAAATTGAAAATATGCATTTCATCTTTTGGTGGCTGAATTGTGTAACGTCTCGTCCTATACTAGGCACCTATAACGGCGTCAAGAGGAGTGCCACTTTCAGAATCATGGGAACACTTTAATTTATATGTATATATATATATATATACACTGAAGTGACAAAAGTCCTGGGATAGCAATATGCAAATTTTCAGATGGCAGTAGCATCGCGTAGAACAGGTATAAATGCGCAGTGCTTTCGCAGAGCTTTAATTTCTGTTCCAGTTATTCATGTGAAGAGGTTTTCACGTGATGATGACTGCACGACGGGAATTAACGGACTTTGAACGCGGAATGTTAGTTGGAGCTAGACGCATGGGTCATGCTATTTCGGAAATCGTTAGGGAATTCAACATTCCCAGATCCACTGTGTCAAGAGTGTGCCGAGAGTATGAAATTTCAGGCATAACATCCCACCATGGACAGCGCAGTGGTCGACCGCCTGCACTTAACGACCGAGACCGGCGACGTCTGCAAAGAGTCGTAAATTCTAACAGACAAGCAACACTGCGTCAAATAACCGCAGAAATCAATGTGGGACGTACAAGGGACTTGTCTGTTAGAACTGTGCGGAGAAATTTGGCTTTCTTGGGCTATTCCAGCAGAAGACCGACTCGAGTGCCTTTACTGACAGAACGACATCGCTTGCAGCGACTCTCGTGGACACGTGAGCATATCGGTGGGTCCCTAGATGAATGGAAAACCGTGGCCTGGTCCGATGAGTCACGATTTCAGTTGGTAAGAGCTGATGGTAGGGTTCGAGTGTGGCGCAGACCCCACGAAGCCATGGACCCAAACTGTCAGCAAGGCACTGTTCAAGCTGATGGTGGCTCCGTAATGGTGTGGGCTGTTTTTTCATGGCATGGACTTGGCCCTCTGGTGCAACTGGACCGAACATTGACTGGAAATGCTTATGTTCAGCTACTTGGAGATCACTTGCAGCCATTCATGGACTTCATGTACCCAAACAACGATGGATTTTTATGGATGACAATGCGCCATGTCACCGGACCACAACTGTTCGCGATTGGTTTGAAGAACATTCTGGACAATTCCAACGAATGATCTGGCCACCTAGATCGCCCGACATGAATCCCATCGAGCATTTATGGGACATCATGGAAAGGTCTGTTCGTGCCCAAAATCCTGCACCATCAACGCTTTCACAATTATGGACGTCTATCGAGACAGCATGGCTCAATATTCCTTCAGAAGACTTCCAACGACTTGTTGAGTCCATGCCTCGTCGAGTTGCTGCACTTCGCCGGGCGAAAGGAGGGCCGACACGATATTAAGAGGTATCCCATGACTTTTGTCACTTCAGTGTATATAGAGATAACTCTATTTACAATGAAACGAAAATTAAAGGTATAGATTAGATACACAAGTGTGGTTCACTTCAAGGACGGAAAATTTCAGAGGTCTCGAGCCTGCGACGAATCTGGTACAACCAGTCTGCTGCAGACCTTAATTATCACACACAGTGATACGCGAAACCACAAGGGGTTCACTTTGGAAACAGGCCGAAATTCTTGCATGTTCAGTCACTTTCAGAAAAAAAAGAAAAACAACACTTCTTGTCGACTCGTCGCAGAACTCTCCTTCTCCAAAAAACTTCCTTTAAGAATAGCTTCCCTCACTTCTCATTAGAGTAGACATTTCTCAGCTCGTGGTCTATCCTCAATCATGATGGAGCAACTCATGGCGTAGTCCATATTCAATCTGTAATTATTTCGACCTGTGAAGATCGCAAATGAGCCACATTATACATCATATCGAATATCTGCTATCAGGTCTGCTGTTGGTTAAATAAAACTGGTCAATACTTAGTGGCAGGTTGTTTTCATTAGTACAAATGAATTGTATGTGATATAACTAATTGCATGTAATATAACTATCCACAACACTGCTTGTCTGCTGTCCAATTTGAGTGATGCGTTGTTATTATATACTTGTCAAATAATATACATTCCTCTTTCCTGGGAATGAAATGCTGCATCTCTTCTCGTGAGAAAAATGCTGCAATGGTTATTACAGGTGATGTATTAAATAGCTTTCACACATGTGGACGACATTGTGCACGCAGCAGACACAAGACGGCGATTTTAAAGTAAAAAGGGGCAAAAACAATTTTGCTACAATAGTTATGTCACATGAATATATATTTTAATAGGGGATCAGACATCAAACTATTTATATTGCTCTAATTTAATGCATTTGTTTAAATCCGAAGGAAATCTTTGATTTAATAAAAGGAACGTGAGGTGGAGATTATAAAATGATCTTTTCATGCAAACTCATGAGTCTCTTTGGGTCTGTAGTTCGACTGAGGTAACCCTCAGTTTCTCATTTATTGGAATTATAAATAATAATAATAATAATAGAGATTTTTTGCGTACCGTATTTTTATAATACGGTATTTTTTTCTCCCTAGCGCGCATGCTCACAGGAAACATTATTACAGTACGCATGCGCAATTTTCTATAAGCATGCGCGCTAGGGAGAAAAAAAATACCGTATTGTAAAAATACGGTACGCTAAAAAACACTATTAATAAAACAGTTGAATGTGAATGATGTTATGAGAGGAGAAAATTCTTGCACAATTTCTAACATTATAAAAAATTTGGTTCTTATTACACTTCATTGCAGCATGCCATTGGCGAATGTCAACCAAGTTTTGTTTCGAGCGGAAAATGCTGGAATAAAATATTCGTCATAGAAAATGTCTGAATATAAAAATGTTTGAATGTCAATGTCATTGGCACATGCCATTCAAATTTTGCTATTGGCTGAAAATGTTCCTTGGGATGTTACTTATCCTCAGTATCATACAGTGCGGGATGGACATCCCATGAGTAATCTACTCATGGATGGAAGAAAACGCCGCAGCTTCTGCTGTGACGAAGCACTAGTAGATAAAAGTCTGACTTGGCTCTGAATCGCAGGAGAAGGAAGGTAAGGGATGACGTTTAGGGGGACCCCGCATTTGCTATAGCTTTTAGAGAACTACACCGCATCCGAGTATCGTATGGGAGAAAACCCAGGAAATTCCCATCAGGTAGACCGACTAATGAAGCAAGGTGCTGAAAATCACAAACACCATTGAGTCTCCTTGTTTATGAAAGTGTCTACCAGCGGATTGAACCTCAGTCCTAATGCTCACTAGCGGCCTACCATTGAGCGACGAGTCGGGCAAAAGAAAAAAGTAAAAAGTAAAATGTTTGCTGTAAAAAATGTGTGTTGTAGAAAATGTTCCATTGCCATTGCAATAACCACAAACCCCAGGCTAATGCCAACCAGTTTTTTTTTTTTTTCTTACGTAAAAAATGTTCTAACGATAACGCCGCAAAAAATGCGAAGAGTGGCATAATGTATAAGAGCAGCGAAATGATATATTATGCAAAGCCGAAGATATCTGGGGGATAGCTATCGAGTTACAAAGTTGAGGGCGCATGAATCATAATTTCATGAGATAAAATAAATTGAATATCACGTCATCTATGACACGGATGAGCACAATAAATCTGTAGGTAGTGAGGTCTTTCCGTTGAGTTAGAAAAGAGAGAAAAATTCTCTAACTACTCATTGGGCATGTTTTTGTGGCAAAAATGTGGTGAAAAATAACAGGACACTGTAACCATTCTTCCTCTTACGCATCGGCAGAAACACCCCCAGTGGTGTTCAGGAGAAATGATCAGTTGACCTACAGACACTCACTCGGAGAGAAAGTATATTTCGCGCATCCTGTGCGTACCTGAGTATCGGAGTTTCGGTTAAGAAATGAAATCCTTTCCCGAATCTATAATTATCTGTCTTTAAATGTGTTAAATATTGTATTCTGTAAATATTGTATTGTATTAAATGTGTTAATGTGTGCAAATAAAGCTGTGATTTCTTCAACTTGTGCCTCAAGTATCTCAACTTTACTATATGCAGCTACAATCTGGTTGTCCAACCTGCACACTGCAACACTATGTTGTATTTTGGACATAAACATCTTTTACGTATCTGGCATGACAGAGGCGAATGACCTTAGGACACACTGATATTTGAAAACCCCATACAAAGCGGTCACGCATGCAGTTTTAGTTTGTCTCCTATACTAGTTCATTAGTATGTTAACTATTCACTGATATGTATTATTGTGCCTTAATTACGCTATCTTATTTTCAAATCTAACTTTTTAACCAATAAAACATTTCCCATTAAAATCTGAAAATTTAAAGCATGCGTTTGAATTCAAACCGATAGATAAAACTCGAATTTGACACGCAAATGTTTAGTTGTAATTCTCAGCACGACATCCTGAATTTGTCGAGTTGTCATGAAAAAAAAAATCATTTCATGAGAATGAACATGCAACTTATGTAGGACAAGAATGATAATGATCGAAAAACTTTAGAAAAACAAAAATTTTAGAGGGAAAATATAATTTAGTTGACTCGGAATTGTGCTTCTAAAGTAGAATAATGGTAATGAAATTAATGCAAGAACTGCACATTTGATTCGATAATTATTTTCAAAAAGTGGATCGAATAAAAGAGTGGGAACGGTCATGGTGTGGTACTAATTCGTTTGAAATTTATATATGCAATATGGTTAAATTAAAACTGATCTATATCCAAAAGTAATAATTTTACTTCATTCCTTTTAATAAAATTATTAAAAAAATTTTAAAACTTACTCAAATATTCAAAAATATGAAAATGAAAACATTACTTAAGCAGGAAAATATAATGGTAAAAACTTGATATACAATCAAGGATCTTTATACAGGAATACGTACCCACAAAATGTTATAAATAAACAATCTTATTTCCACTCGCTAGATGACCGGATCCAAGACAAAAATATATCTAGCGAAGTATTTCGATATTATGGTGAAGACAAAATAATTTTACATATATATGTATATAAATATTATAAATTCATTTTTTTCCAATTTATCTATTATATTGTTTATATCAACTTTAATGTTTAAATGAATATTTAGTAAAACTATACTTGGAATCGTGTCGGATGGCTGAGTGTCTAGCGCTCTGCAGCTCCGTACCACAGGTTTCGGTTTGAGTCCCGGTGGTGCCATGGATGATTTTAATGGTCCGGAATCCGGTCCATTTTTTAAAATGTAGGTCTCTGTCTAATATGGCTATTGGGCGTAGGGCTGACAAGCCTACCACGCAAAAAGAAAACATCCCAGGTTTCGAAATCTGCCAGTAGGCAAACAGCCTTGGCCCCCCACCATTGGACTGTTGCGGTACTGAAGAAGAAGAGATGATGGATCTAAGTCAAAGACATATCAAGCGACGTATGTCGATAACATGGAAAAGACAAAATTACCTTTCATATATATAAACTTAAATTAAATCTTCTTTTTTGTGGCATCTTATCGATTAAATCGTGTAAGTCAATTTTCAATATTTCAATGAATATTTAGTAAAACTAAACTTGTTAAAATGGTGGCTCAGTCAACATAATCAATAATTTGTTTACGTTATTATCAAAGTGGAATGCTTTATTGCGTTCATTAAAGGGATTCCTGTTAATTAGTAGCTTGGGAAAGTGGAATAGTGGTTTAAGGACTGTTGGAGTAACATTATTTGGAAGAAATGTGGTACACCCGTCGCGTTGAAAAGTATGGAAATTCTAATCTATACGAAAAATTTTTTTTCTTTCTAATGCAGTTGGCAAACACTTAGACAGCTTGGTCTTGGAGGCCTTAAGGCAAGTGCTGCACAGACGTTATTCACTTTGCATTACCCAGGGGGCGCGTGTCACTTGAAGATAAGCCACGGACGCGGAGTCACAATGCCCCCGCACCGCTCTACGATCATTGTAGACCGGGACCTATGGTTTAAAGTGGATTCCGAGTCCTGACAAACATCCATGGCACCGCAGGGACTCGAACCCGAAACCTGTGGTACCGAGCGCCAGCCACTCTTTCAGGCCCATCTGTCCAAAAATAATTTTAACAATAATGAACTGAGAGATGTCAGATAAAAAAAAAAAATACCAGCGTAGAAATGTTTCTGGGGCCCCATTTTTAAAACAGTAGTCTTAAGTCTTTAAAAGTATTGTTCCTACAAATTATTCATCAATTATGAACAATTGGTTGGCGGTGATATTGCGATTCATTTTCTATACTGATATTGAATTTTCAGGGTATGAGTCTTGATATTTAATTGGAATTCTCCTCTTTTGTAAAATATATTAATCTATGGAAAGTTATGAATGTTAAAATAGATATCAAGAAAATCAGCTTGAAGCTCATTTGTGTTACTCATCTTTTTTTAAAATAAGCTCTATTGGATGTAATGTCATCGACAGATTTTTTGAAAGTTTATATAATTTTCGACATCGAAAATTTCGATCAGATGGCCAAGTGACTAGCGCTATGTATCACAGGTTTCGTGTTAGAATCCCGTAGGTGTCATGGATGTTTGGAGGGGTTTGGAATCCACTTTAAACAGTAGTTCCCGGTCTAATAGGACCGTAGAGCGTTGGGCATAGGATCGGCAATCCTACCCCTTGATGTTTTCTGATTTTTGTTAATTATAATTGAATAACGGGTTTGATGGCCGAGTGATTGGCGCTCGGTACCACAGGTTTCGGGTTCGAGTCTCGGCAGTGCTACGGATGTTTGTGGTGGTTCGGAATCCACTTTAAACCGTAGGTACCGGTCTAATATGAATGTAGAGCGAAAAAACAGCGAGTTGGGATTACGGCTAATAAACCTACTCAGAATAAAAGAAATAATCTCATGTTTCGAAATCTGCTAGTAAGCACAAAGCCTTAGCTCACTACTGGCTGTTTAGCCAAATATCATGATGATGAAGGTAAGTAAAGATTAGCGCCAGTGTTGTTAAATAGTTAGTTTCTTGTGGATTCTGAGGACTTAATCACAGCAACAGATGTAAGTATTGAAAATGGTGGGATTACAGAGTCTTAACCAGTAATCGAAATTTACTTTTAGAATATTTTGATAGTCGTTTTAAAGTGAGTTTAAGGTATTTTGGAGGCTTTTAACTTTTAAGAGGAATGTTCCTAAAGAGATCCTTAAAATCTTAATAATTATATGTATTAACTAGAGTATATAATACTGATTTTGTCAGACTTTTTATGGGATGAAAATCTATTGAAATAGGACTTTTTTTGTGGATGCTTTATGAATGTTATAAAACTTAGTAATAAGTAGTCAAAACTTCAGTTGATGTTATTGCAATTCGCACAAGAAAATGCCGATTAATAAAAACACATCTATTCTTATTTTAATATATTTAAATGTTGCATTAAAAAAAACTCACAAAAATACGGGGTATTGTTATTAATTAAAAAAATTTGCTGAAATTGAGATTTATTTTAGTGTACATTCTTCAATATTAGGATATTCTTTCCTGAATCTGTTTTCCAAACTAAAAATATAGCATACATATGCTATCAGTAGATCAGCTGGGAGACGAAACTTTGTTCGCATTTAAAAATCTGTTGACTATCCCTTTTCGAAAAAGTAAAATTCTTACGTTTTTAACTCGAGTGTTTTTCAATTCTTCAAAATCGAAATCGTGTCCAACTTCAAATTATCTCGACAGTTGTTCATTTTCGTCAAAAAAGAATGTTTCTCACTAATCTGAATTCTTTTTTTTTAACAAAAATAACACATTAAAAAGAAAAACATGCTTTATCTGAATGTAACATAAAAAAAAATTAAAAAAAAATTAATAACAGTTATAAAATATGTTTCTAATCAAAATATTAGAAATTAATTGGCAGTATAAATCGTTTTTGTCACCTGGCAATACAGAGACAGTAAACCTTTATGTCATAAGCAAGGGCTGCACCGACATTACACATTTAGCACTACCCAGGAGGTACGTGTAGCTTTGAAGACAAGCTATGGACGCACACTACCCCCACAACGCTCTACGATTCTATTAGACCGGGACCTACGATTAAAAGTGTGGATTCCGAACCACTACAAACATCCATGGCACCACCGGGACTCGAACCCGAAACCTGTGGTAACGAGCCTCAAAGCGCTAGATACTCGGTCATCAGGCCGCCTCAGTATAAATCTTTAGAAACAAGTAGTATAATGGTTCGGAATCCATTTTAAACCGTAGGACCCGGTCTAATATGACTATACAGCGTTGGGCTGACAACCGTACCCCGGAGAAAGAAAAACATTTCCTGTCTCGAAATCTGCCAGTAGGCAGACGGACTTGTCTCTCCATGGGGCTGTTGCGCCAATGAAGAAGAAATTTGATGAGAGTTTATACAGTTCAATTACACAATGCTACAAACTAAGAAAAAATTCTATTAAAAACTATATTACAATTGTGAAAATATTTTTGTCAATTAACCCGAGACTTAATGGTGGCTCCAGAACAACGGATAAACCGGCCCGCGGGCCACTAGAGGTTATTGTGTTGTTGTTGTTACTTATCCCACTTGGTAGATACCTATCTAGACCAAGCCCACGAACCCGTGGGGACTCATGGTGGAAGGGAAAGGGGGCAACTTCTGTTGTGGTGGAGCGCCCCTAGGTAGAAGTCTGACTTCCGCTCGTACAGTCATATGAGACTGGGACCTACGGCTTAAAGTGGATTCCGAACCACTACAGACATCCATGGTACTCGAACCCGAAACCTGTGGTACCAAGCGTCAGAGCTCTAGCCACTCGACCATTCAAGCCCTGTGGCTTACTGTTGATATATATAATTTTGAATGCATAACAGTAGAGGTGCAGTTTTAAACTATGAGCCACACTATCTAATACACATTATTATCATAAACATTCTATTTCAGACGATTTTCAGATAAGCAATTTTTTGTTCACTCATGTGGCAACGGAAGGTGAAAGCTTTTCAACAGAGACTGTCAGGCAATTACAACCCTCCACCGAGTCTGGAAGAGAGCAATTATAATAATTTGTACAAAACTTAAAAGCTGTGGGCGTGCTCATTTTCCCATTTGCTTCATTGATGGGCGGATCCCAAGGGGTGGAGGGAAGCTGACGTTCGGGGTGTCGTAAATCAAATTGGCATTTCATTTTTTCCCCGCGTTTTAACAGAATGTGAGCGCTTGTTATGCAAATAGTACTAGTTAGCATGAAGAGTACGAAAAAAAGATTTTGGACTCGGTGCCATCTGACTGGGACAGATGATTAAATTCAAGGCCGTTGTTGTTAGCAGACTACTAAATAGGATTTATCACAAGTTCTGTACCCCAAAATTTGAGTTTTAATGAGGTAGTTAATCGCGATAAATTTTGTTAATTGTTTAACGGGAAAACAATTATTATTTTTGTTAGTTAAAGTTTACCTAGTTTAGCAATATTGAAATTTTTTTCACTACCAGGGGTTTTGCACTACTTTTCCATATGTCGTACAAGGTATTGTTTATATTAATCTTTTTTTTCTTCAATGACGCAACAACCCATGGTGGGCCAAGGCCTTCTACGTACTGACAGATTCAGAAAACATGAGGTGTTTCTTTTTTACAGGGTAGGGTTATCGTCCCTACGTTCAACAATCATATAAGACCAGTACCTGTGATTTAGAATGGATTTCGAGGCACTGCAAACATCATGGGACTCGAACCCGAAATCTGGGCGCTAATCATTCAGCCATCAACCCTCTTATAATTATTACTCTTCTTTTTTTTTATTGGTGCAACAGCCTCATGGTGGGTCATGGACGTCTGCCTACCGGTAGATTCCAAAAATATGAGATGTTTTCTTTTCACAGAGTAGGTTGTCAGCCTTACGCCCAATGATCTACAGTCATATTTAGACCAGGACCCATGGTTTAAAGTTTATATTACTCTACAATAGCATTATATATTATGCTTCATAAATAAAATAAACAATATTCACTCTAAATTTTGTGCTTCTAGAGCTTTGATATCATAGGTTTCGGGTTCGAGTCCCAGTGGTATCATGGATGTTTGTAGTGGTTCGGAATCCCTTTGAAACCATAGGTCTTGGTCAAATAGGATTGTAGAGCGTTGTCTTGAGGTTTTTGTCAGTCTCCAGCCCTCGTGGTTCCTCGCTAAAGGGAAGCTGCATATTACCCTTTGCCAATTGGCCCAGTCGCCTGCGACAGGGTCTATTGGTCCTGGTGTAGGCTTTCTTGCACCAAGGACATTAGTAACAAAAAC
The DNA here is from genome assembly GCA_021605075.1 of Caerostris darwini. Classification (NCBI taxonomy): domain Eukaryota; kingdom Metazoa; phylum Arthropoda; class Arachnida; order Araneae; family Araneidae; genus Caerostris; species Caerostris darwini. The sequence continues at coordinate 65,475 of BPLQ01006286.1, read as the reverse complement.
AATAACATTGTGTATTATGCTTCTTCTTTATTGACGCAACAGTCCCATGGTATCCCATCTGTTTTCTGGCAGATTTCGAAACATGAGACGATTTCTTTTTACGGGGTAGGGTTGTGAGGCCTACGTCCAACAGTCATATTAGACCGGGATCTACGGTTTAAAATGGTTTCCGAATCATTACAATTATCGATGGCACCGCCAGAAATATATTATGCTTTACAAATAAAATAAACAATATGTATAATAGATTTTTTTGGGGGAATATTTATTGTAAAAACAAATAGATTATGTGTAACTAAATTGTTAATGTTTAAAAACCGCTTATCTAGACAAATATTTTCAAAATTATATACTTTATGTTGCGAATGAACATGGATGTTATTAAAAGTTAAACATATTGTCAAAGACAGTGAGAGAAAAGGCAAAACAAAAATGGCAAAAAACATAGACGTACAGAATTTCTACTGTCTGTATCTTCATTATTTCGTATTGGTCTGTGGGGTCCATCCTGAAAAAATTTTACAAACTCATAACTTGAAAATATATTCCCCCAAAGTATAAAATATCTCCTTCATATTGCATAACTTATGTTACAATATATTACTGGATTTATACATCTGGTTTTTCTTACCATTAAACCACCAATATTGTCCACGCAATGTATGTAAATAAAATCTTGAAATAAATAAAATTAATTCAGAAGATGGGCCATTAAATAAATCTGAAAAAGATCTGTTTGTCTTTGAAAGAAAAATACTCCGAAAAATGCTGATTTTTGGTGCTGTTAGGCAAAAGTATGTTTACAAAATACAATATAACCACGAAATTTGCCACAAATTCAATGATATTGTCAAAGTTATAAAAGCAGGCCGTATGACTGGGACGCAGTTTCACATATAAGGACTCAAATCCAACAAAAAAAAATCACTTTTTCAACAACTGAAAGCACCCGAAGAAGAGGAAGGACCCCCACCAGATGAATGTATTCAGTGGAAAGAGATCTGAAGGGTCTGGGGTTAAAGGGGGCGATCTATTGCCCCGGACAGTTAGATGGAGAGAGTTTATGGAGACTGCTTTGGCCTGTAACAGGCTGTTGTGTTGGCGAAGAAACATTCGGAAGATGAGGTTTTCAAACTGAAGATGCTCTGTTCGACAAGTCAAGGCGGACAGAATGATCTATGACTGTCTGTCAATGTCAGACAGGGCCCCGACGGTCATTATAGTCATCGAAATTACCATGTCTATTCAATTTAGAAAGCAATGACTGCAACAGACGCTAGCATTGGTATCTAACCAGAGTCCTAATTGACCACTACTTGCGCACCTTACCACTGGGCCACAAGTCAGCTTGTTCACTTGTTAACTAACTGAGTTATGTCAGGGGCTGATTAAGTACCATTACCGAATTGAAATGAGAAAAGATGAAACATTTTTAATTTTCTCAAATATCAATTTTTATCATGTAATATAAAAAAGTTATATTAAATAACCAGAGGTTTGGTTTAACTACGGTCATTTTTTTGCACATTTTGGGCTAATTAGACCGGGACCTACAGTTTAAAGTGGATCCAAACTACTAACGAACACTCATACCACCACCAGGATTCGACCTAAACCTTGTGGTACCAAACGCCAGAGTGCTAGTCAATTGGTCGTCAGATAGCAAACAATCCGAGGAGATATAACAAGAAAATGGACAAATGCTACTTCCTATAATAACTGACTAACTAACACCTGGGCACTACATTCCAAATTGGCCCATGACCGTCTACCTACTGGCAGATTACGAAACAGGAAATGTTTCCTATTTACGGGCTAGGCTTGTCAGCCCTACTCCCAACGCTCTCCAGTCATATTAGACCGCGCTTGAATGACCAAGTGTCTAGCGCTCGGAGCCAATGGTTTTGGGTTAGAGTACCGGCGGTGCTATGGATGTTTCTAGTGGCTCGGAATCCATTTCAAACCGTAGGTCCCGGTCTAATATGACTGTAAGAGTGAATGACACAGAGCCTAGTCGGACTTCTCTCACCCACATCATTTCCAAACTGTATAGGGGCAACTCAGCTCTAGGCACAATGATGTGTGGTGTAGTAGTAGTCATATTAGACGGGTACCTACGGTTTAAAGTCGATTTCGAACCACTACAAACACTCATTTTACAGGCACAGTGATGTGGTTTAGTTTGATTTGTTGCTCTACGGTCATCTTGTTCACAAGAGGGCTAAACAGACCAGGCCCTACAATTTAACGTGGATTCCGAACCACTAAAAGACATCCATGCCACCACCAGGATTCGAACCTGGAGCCTATGGTACCAAGGCCAGAGCGCTGGCAAATTAGACATCAAGGACGCTACAGTGATGTGGTGTGATATATTAGTAATAGTCATATGAGACCGGGACCTACGGTTTTAAAGTGGATTTCGAACTACTGCAAGCATCCATGACACAGCTGGGACTCGAACCCGAAACCTGTGGCACCGATCGCTACTCGCTCTGCTATCTGGTCCTACTTCCCATAATGCCTGTTGTTATTGGGCAAAACGATCATAAACTATTACGAAATACAGCTTCCATCTGTCAAATTCGTACTTAGTACTTCATCACAAACGTTTTTTCTCTCACTCGAGAAAAAAAACCAGAGCGATTTCTGACAGTTACACAGGGTGTTTCTGACCCCGGAAATTGGCGCCATCTTTAACCAAGCATGACTCCAACCGCTGCGGTCACGGTTAAGCTAACAGCACACGAGCGACTCGCGTGACTCCCCGAATTAAATCCGATACTTTTATTCATTTACTTTTTTTTTTCTTCCATTCTTTTCGGTCTTGTTCAGTTATTTCTTTTTTAACTACTTTTTCTTCTCCATTTTCATTTAATGCTGACAGTTAACCACTGCGCACGGGTGATACAATAATGCTCCACCTTGAAAATTCCATTTAACTGTAACTACATCATTCCATTGCTGGGTGGGGTTGGTGGAAAAAAAAAAAAAAAATTTCGAAAGAAGAAATAAATTAAAAAAATAAATTAGTCATAAGGTTTATAGGAATGAGTTGCACTGTATCACACGACACGTTTATGTATTATTCAAACTCAGCGGAAAATTAGTTTCGCTGCTTCAACCTTTCGTCCACCCCCTCCCTCCTTCCCTCGTCGTTGCCAGATTCGGACCCTCTGATTAGGGTGCGTTGTTGGGTCTAGTTTAATGAGTCAAGCACTTCAAGGCCGTGTTCTGTGTAGCAGATGGTTTGATTTGAGTATGCAATGCTTGTTTTCGCGTGAATGTTTCATTATCTTTAGATAAGAAAGATTGTGTGTTTGCATATTTATATTTCAGTAATTGAATCCATCGTATCTGGACATCAGCACTGGCAGTTACATAAATATCTAATAGCCATTAAAGCAGTGGCTCTATATTATGGCTGTTTAGATTTTTAAAGCTATTTAAGGAATCTTTTTTTTACATTTGGAGATTCATTTTGCTTCGCAATTTTTTTTACAGTTTTTAATAGGGCTCTGACATTTTTTTTTTTCCTCATGAGAAGAGTTTTGGTAATTCATTCCCAGGAGAGAGGAATGCATGCTATTTGAAAAAATATATAATAAACCCAACATTCAAATTGTACATCAAATAAGTAGTTTCATGGGTAATTATATTACATGTAAATAGTATTTTGTACTAACGAGAACAACCAGTCACTCAAATCGGATAGCAGATATTCAGTGCCATGTATAGTGAGACTCACAAAATTAGCGATTGTCTGTGCGATTTTCACAGATTGAATATCAATCAATTGATATACCATGAGTTGTTCCAGCGTGATGCATGATAGACAACGAGCTGAGAAATGTTTACTCCAATGAGAAGTGAGGGAAACTGACGGATTGTCTTAAAATGACATTTTTGGCGAAGAAGAGCGAGAATTCTGCGACGAGTCGACAAAGAGTGTTGTTTTTCTCTGAAGTGACTGGATTTTCCGCCTGTTTACAAAGTGAGCCACTTGTAGTTTCGTGGGGGGATATTCCCCTTGGAGGTGCCCCGGGATTTTTTCGCCAAATTTAGTCAATTGGCGACCTCTAAGAAAGGCGATAAACAAATAGTTCCCCACACATCTTACATCACATGTGACAATTAAAGTCTGCAGCAGTGCCTTTAATTCGTCGTAGACTTGAGAACTCTGAAAATCTCCGACCTTTTAGTAAACTGCACTTGTCCTTAATTTTCATTTTTTGTAAATAGAGTTCTGTATGTATGTATACAATGCTTGTAAATAAAAATTAAAGTGTTTCCATGAACCTGAAAGTGTCCCTCTTCTTGAAGCCGTTATAGGCCTAGTATAGGCATAGACCTTACAGGGCTTTTCAGCTATGAGAGCCATATCTCTTGTAAGAAAAGATGATAGAACAGAAGATGGTTTATCCTTGAGAGATGTCGGCATGGATGTTTGTGAGTGGTTCGGAATCCACGTTAAGCTGTATGTACCTGTCTAATTAGCCCCAAAAGTGCACAAAATGACAGTAGAGCGACAAGCAAAACCAAATATCGCTTTTAGAAACAGTGTCTATAACAAAGCCGCCAGCGGATTGAACCTCCTCCCTCATGCTCATCAGTGGCGCGTGTTGACAGTGAGCCCCGATTCGGGCCGATTGTTTACTAAATATTTTAATGTTTCTTAAACTTTATTAAACCATACATAAAGTAACGGAAACAGCTATCATTATGCAACATGTTTGTGAAGGTGTTTCTGATTAATGATTCACGTGTGACACTAGTGTGTGTATATTATTCTATTTTCAGCTGCTTATTATGAATCGCAGCAGCATGGCAGCTAGTTTCTTATAAATCTGGATGGTGGGTTTTTAGAGAACATAAATTTTTGGAGCTCGTCTGGATGAAGCATCTTTAACAACAGCAGCTAACATAGTGGCTGTTTCTCAGTCGGAGCACCCACTATGTCAAAGGTTGTTGTTTGTTAGCGCTCAATTCTTGCAGTATCGAAAGCAATGATTGCATAATACATACAAGAGTAAATTTCTAACAAGCGCAATAGTGGACTAAATGCAAGGCAAGGCTACAATTTAAAGACCACCGGATGATGACATAAGAAGATCACCGCAACCAAAATAACTTCAGAATTCAATCAGCATGTGTAATTTCCCGTACTATATAAACAACATTTTGTGTTGTTGTTTAAGACTTTAAATTTTAATACGCTTATATGAATAATTCGTAACTAGAAAAGCCACGCTAAACCATCTCCTCAAAACACACTCATTAAACACTTAAGAATTTCGCATTAACCCATTTAATAATAAACCTAAATATCCATGACAAGCCATACACAAAATGAACTTACAGGTTCGAATGCCTTCAGAGACTTGTATATGTAGGAGAAGGAATTGCATACACATGAAATAAATCAAAAATGTTCATGATTTTAAATATAAATAAAATGTACAATTTGAATAGTTAATTACGTACAATTGGCATTATATTAGCGCAAGTGTTATCTATAAAGCATTAATCAGATATCAAATCCGCCCTGGGCCTTCGACATTTAAATCAGATAGAAAAGGCGGCTAGTCCTTTTTGTACATATTTCGCAAAACATGTCCTTATCATCTTATCTGCCGCCAAAGCAATCTGGTTTCCATTCGAAAGAGACATCCCATCCATAAATATGCAAACACGGATAACGCCACATGTCTTAGTTGTCTTAAAAACTTTCGCTCTTGACCATCTGGCGCTTTGAAGTTTCTTGAAGTTTTTGAAGTTAACCGCCAATTAAAACACCGCACAAATATATCATTTCATTTGTAGTTGTTTCCTCCGGTAAATGGTCATTTTTTGAACAGATCAGATTCGCATCCGGTAAGGGATAGTGGCCATCATACTATATACACTCTTTCAAAGGACACGCATAAAATATATAATCACAACAACATATAAATTATATTATGATTACAAACAATTTTATCTTTATACAAAAAAAATATTTATAAATGCATATTGGTACCCATATCGATACGACAAAATTTATGGCAGAAAAATAATTCCAAAGTCACTTTTGACAGACTGAAATTCAAAGCATCGTCTCAAGTGGCACCATGACCATAAAACCCGGTTGTAAGACTTCAAGATTCATGAAAGACATTCAAATGGCTTGATGAATCATCCTTCATATGATTTTCCACAACATGAAGCCTATTTCTGGATAACTATTCCGTAAGCGCATTATCTACATAGACACGATCTTCGTGTAACTATGAAACATGCGATTCAGCCATGATCTGGACAGTCATCTTGTGGTTATTCTAGATGAGTAATTGGGAATGAATATGGGATCACCTTAATCTACAAAAGGGACCCTATGATACAAATATTGTTTCCTTCAAGGGAGGATTCTTCCAATAGAATAACACCATATAAGTTGGTCAAGGGATAAGTAGTGGGGATAAATGGGATATAAATAGAAAGTTGGCATAGAAGAATTTGTGATCATGTAAAATAAGGGGCCACAAGTTGCATTATCCAATATCCGGAAAGGAGTCATAGAATGTTAATGCAGTTAACAGTAAGTGTGATTGCGTCTAAAAATCTTGATTATTTACTATTCATATTCAACAAAAGGGCAAACAGCTTGTATAATAAAGTTGTAAAAATATATCTGAGGAAAATATACAGAAATTTTCCTGCAATTCCTATTAAATTATTATAAATAATATTTTTTCAATTTTTGTTATTTTCCTATAAATTTTGTTTCTCTCGTGTATTTTTTATATTTTATATATTTGTATAGTAAAACTATTACAACATTTGCTGTATATAAACATTTTTCAACTACCTTCCATGGAGAACACTCCATGCTGCCCTCTAACAAATTGCCGTTTGTATAATCTTTCTTGAACCTCAAAATCTATCTCTGCCCTTCAGGATCAAGCAACCAGGAGTTCTTGTGTACAGATTCCTGAAGAGAAGCTCCTGAAAAGGACTGAAAGAGCTTTCCAATGGATACTGACCCATTGTGGTCTTCGGGGTAAAGAGGGCGCATTTTTTTTTGACAATAGAAGGGGAACTGGTATTCTTTAAGGGACCTGCCTCTGAATTCTGCTAAATTAGAGACAGTCGTTTCGTCTACAGTGACTTCCCAAGCCGCCAGAGATGAGTCTTGCAGTGTGTTTTGTGGACCACACTGTGTTACAGATTCATCCCATGCTGTTGCTGTGGCCATGTTTAGACTCTTGACCATGCACGATCGTCTTAGTGCCTATTTGTTTCGTTTTAATTTGACTAGTACTTCGCCCAATTATGTTTTGTGCGATTCTGAACAGGTCATGACTTCTGCCCAACTGAATGAAAGTTCTGCACTAAATGACTTTGACTGTATAGTTGACTAAGTATTTGAGAGCTCATTGCCTGCTGATCTAATAGCAATGGCCTGGCATTTGTGTGATAAAATAATTATATAAAGTATTCAAATAAACAAAATGCAAAAACAGGATAGAAAACAATTCTTGGACAATTGTTTTCTATCCTGTTTTTGCATTTTGTTTATTTGAATACTTTATATAATTATTTTATCACACCCAATCCCAATTTTATCACACACAATTTAAATATAATACCAATATAATTATTTTATCACACACAATTTAATCCCCAAGATGCAAAAGACATTAATTATAACATCCTGGGGATAACTTTATTAAGAAATATGTACGCTCAATATGTTAACCATATTATTTCTGCTCGCTGAATGGCCAGATATAACAAGTATTCCGATAACATGGAGTATGCAATATATAACCTTCCTCTCTCTAGTAATTTGCTCTACAGGACTGAAGAAAGACAATTTAGCAGTGGAATATGTTTTATAAAATATACGTGATATATATATATACCATACGATATATATATATATATATACCATATATTTGCTTTTATAAGCCGAGAAGTTTTAGATCTTTTTCTAAAACTAAGTTACGGGAGTCGGCTTATATACGGAACTACTAATTTGGCGAGGAAAAAAAAGTAAGTAAAAGTAAGTATTTCTCCCTTTTCCTAGAGCAAGTATAAATCGTCCAAATAAAGCACGTTTTTATTTTTAATTAATGCTTTTGACGTTTTTGAAAAAAAAATTAAATGGAAATGAGTTATTTGTTTCTTTAAAAATGAGGTATTTTATTTTCCAAATTGTTTATATTGTTGGTTTGTTGCGCCTCGCTTAAAAAAAAAATCTGATGTTGGCGAAGTTTGCTAAAGACAAGCACCAAAATGTTAACCAGAAATAATAATAGAATATTTAGCGATATTAATAGAATTGAATATTTAGCATATAATTAGCACATAAAAATAGTCATGCCAGCGTTCTCATGGCAAAGCTGCTAGCGCTCTGGTATTTGCTAACACAGGCTTCAAGTTCGAATTCTCGTGGTGGCACGGACGTTTAATTTTGAATCTATTTCCGAATAGTTCCCGGTCTTATTATCCCAAGGGTGTAAAAAATGACTGTAGAAACGACAAACCAATAAAAATGGGAAAAAGGCATTAACAATGCTATTTAAATAAATTGCTATTTAAATAAATTCATAAAAAAATTAACTTCGAATTTGGTCTAATAATGAACATTCTATCGATTACGTTTCATTTTTAACTAACTGACCCATGTAAAAAAAAAAACAAAAAAAAAAAAACATATTCTATTTTATATTCAATTTCAGATAAAAAAATGAATAAATAAATGAATAACAATCAGACATTAAATAAATTGGTCTGCTCATTGTCATAGTTTTTTAAGTTATGACTGCATGTATTATGAGGGGTTTTTTGCCATTTCAAATGTATCGCCATGACAACAAAATTGTATCTGGTTTTCTCCTTTTCAGTCGAGCCACCTGTAAAGCAGATTTTATTTTTGCTAAAGTTATTCGATTAGCTGAGTGATTTTATTAATTTATTCCTTCAAGTTTTTTTTCCGCTTTTTTTAATAGAAAAAAGAAAATACAACTCAAATAATCTAGACATATTTTTAAATGATTATATATGCTTGCATACATAACAAAAGTAAATACAGTCGATACAAGTAAATTATGATACATTTCATAGAAACGGAATCAAATTGTATAACGAAATCACAATACCATTTGCTATACAAAAACCCAAACATGTCACATTCACCCCCTTCCCAAAAGCCGTAGTAACGACATTGAAAATGATCACAAATATTAAAAGGGTTAAACAAGTATAATTGTATCACCATATGATACAGAAAAAAACCCTTAGAAATATTTATATATATAATAACTGGGTGTGAGAAAAGATATCCAGGAAATCAGTAAAATCCAAAAGAAAATAATTCTAATATATTGAGGACAGCTTTATCAAGAAATACGTATGCTCAAAATATTATAACTTCCCATATATATATATACACTCATGAGCCAAAACATTATGACCACCTGTCAATGAGTTGGCCCACCTTTGGCCGCGCAACACAGCTTCAACCCGCTTTGGCATGGATTAATACCACCATTTAATACCAGTTAAATACCACTTCCACCTGATCACGTGCCTTCCACGCTCATCCAGGCGAATTCATTGCAAAATGTAGGGGTGGTCATAATGTTTTGGCTCTTGAGTGTGTATATATATATATATATATATATACAGAGAGAGATACGTTAGTAAGAAAATATTGAGTACTGTTCCGTTCGATATATTGATCCCTTACTTTTGACGGCGTTATCGCTTGCGACTGTTGTGTTTATTTTATATCCTTATTAGTTGCTTTGGTTTTGATTGTCGCTCTAATGTTTGTTTTTTTGCACACTTTGGGCTCATTAGACCGGCACCTACTGTTTAACGTGGATTCTGAACCCCTCACAAACAGGATTCGAACCTTAAGCTTGTGGTACCAAAGAGAGCACTAGCCAACTGGCCATAAAGCCGCGCAAATTGAGGAGGATTTCATTCTTCATCTCAACGGGTTGTTCGTGGCCTATACATTAGTGGATTGGGCCTGAATGGCCGAGTGGCTAGCGCTTTGGCACTCGGTACCACAGGTTTCGAGTTCGAGTCCCGGCGGTGCCATGGATGTTTGTAGTGGTTCGGAATCCACTTTAAACTGTAGGCCCCGGTCTCATAGGATCGTAGAGCGTTGCGGGGGCATTGTGACTCCGCGTCCGTGGCTTATCTTCAAGTGACACGCGCCCCCTGGGTAATGCAGAGTGAGTAACGTCTGTGCACCGCTTGCCTTAAGGCATCTAAGACCAAGCTGTCTAAGTGTTTGTCAGCTGAATTAGAAACAAAAAAAACATTAGTGGATTACGAGACTCACTGATGAAAAATAAATTCTCAAGTTTATTAACGAACCAGAAAAGGTTTTTTTTCTCCTTCACTTGTCAAAGGTTTTTATTACCTTAGAGAAATACTCTTTTACCATGGAAAAGTCCAAGGTTAAATAAATACATTTCAAACATTTGCGTAGCTCCAAATAATAATTAGCGGCCAGGTGGCAAATTGGCTATCCCTCTGGTCTTTGGTACCACAGGCATCAAGGTCGAATCCTGTCGGTGGCATGGACGTTTGTGAGGGTTCGGAATCCACATTAGACTATAGGTCCGGGTCTGTTTAGCCTAAATTGTGCTCAAAATACACGTAGATGCGACAAACCAAATCAAATATCGATTAAATAAAATGCGCAACAGACGAAATCAGAGTTTCCTGCTCGATTGCATATCCGCGTACCCAAACAATGAGGTGAGCCATTACTCTTGCATTTCAATAGAAAGTGTAATGTCACTTGTTGGCAATTTGCAACTTGTTTTTCCTTGTAATTTGTCACCTTTTCGTCATTATTTCAGTTAGCTGTTTCAATTTGACACGTGAAAGTATAATGGAAAGTAAATCTGGAAAAAGAAAGAAAGGGTTCTTTTGTTGGAATATTTAAACGAGAGTGTGTAAAGAGCACGTAACACTTCATTCTACAACTATAAAGTGTGGTAAGTGGTTTACTTTTTATTAACATTTAATTAGCAGTACAGATTTTTTGAAACATTGATTCAATTCAATAACAAATGTTATTGAATTGAATCAATATTGTATTATAGTGTTGAATTGAATCAATATTGTATTGTATATGTATGCTTGGCCTGAACACTAGCTAATCGGTCATCAGGCTGCTGTTATTTGTTTTGATAGAGATTATTTTTCAATTCCTTCTATTAGCTCACACCCTCCCTATATATATCTTGCTCAACTTTTCAATCGTTCATAAAATACTTTTTATGTATCCACTCGAGTTCAAATACATTTTTTTTTGAACTTGTAGTGGACGACACTGGATGTTGATACTGTTTTTTCAAATATTAATTCAGTCATTAAATTTAATTCATTTTAGTTTTTTTTTTTTGGATTTAAGTTGATTTAGAGGGCGCCATATAAACTTAAAAAAATGAATGAACATTATTTATAAAGGACTTTCTGCAATGAGTGAAAAAAAAGTAGGAATTGACTCTAAAAAATTTTTTTTTTTATATTACTTGTTAAATGAATAATTTTCATATTCGTCAACTAAATTAAATTTTTTTTCGTGTTCATTGAAATATAAAATGTTTTGATATATATATTATAAATATATATGTTATAAATATTTAAAGCCAGCAACACCTATATATTTGATATAATCGACAATATACATTTTTATATTTGATAATGCATGATAATATTTAAATGATACTGTACTTTATAATTTATTCTATTGATATTTAATGTGCTTATAAAAATAGCGCTTTATTATTATTGTGTCATACATTCTATCAAGTGTTTTTAATAAAACTGGAATATCTTAGTAGGTTTGATGGCCGAGTGGTTAATGCTCTGGTGCTCAGTGTCACAGGGTTTGAATCCCGGCTGTGCCACGAATGTTTGCTATTTCTTTTCCAACTTGGTAGACAGCAACATCTAGACTTAGTCGAAGAACCAATGTGTTCTCGTGGAAGAAGGGAAAGGGGTGGTGGGCAGCTTCTGTTGTGATGGAGCACCAGTAGGTAGAAGTCTGACTTGGCTCCGTGACGTTGAAGAAGGAGGGCAGTGCTTTTAACGAGAACCTTTAGGGAGAACAACCCCGCATTTGCAAATGGGTAATGCATGGGAAAAAACTGGGATGTCTCCCATCAGGTAGTCCGACTAACGAGGCAAAATGCTGAATATCATAAACACCATGGAATCTCCTCGTTTTTGGAAACAGTATCTACAACAAAGGCGTCAGCGGATTGACCACTAATGCTCACTGATTGATTTCACTAATGCTCACCAACGGCTCGCGTCGTCACTGATCCACGAGTTGGGTATGAATGTTTGAAATCGTTTGGGATTCACTTTAAACAGTAGGTCCGGTTCTAAAAAGACTTTTGAGCATTGGACGTAGAACTAACAACCTTACCCCATAAAAAGAAAATCATCTCCTGTCTCTAAATCTGCCAGTAGGCAGACGGCCTGCTGTTGTTGTTGATGAGGATGATGATGGAATAGCTAAGAATTTTATTTTGCGCTTTTGAAACTATTGCTCATATAAGGCGGCCCGAAGTCTTAATTTTCCTTGCCAAAAAGGACCCGTGGAAAAAAGAAATATTAGAAACCCCCGACGTACATGATGTGTCGATTGCATCCTAAAAGAAACAAGTGTCTTAGTTAAAAAAATGTGCAAAAAGGAAAATACTTTGTTCTCTTTTTCAATTCCTTCTGTTAGCTCACACTCTCCCTGTACATATCTTATTTAAATTTTCAATCGTTCATGAAATACTTTGAATACATGAAATACCACTCGAGTTCAAATACATTTTTTTTGAACTTGCAGTGGATGACACTGGATGTTGATACAGTTTTTTTAAATATGAATTCCGTAGTTAAATTTGATGAATTAATTTCAGTTTTTTTTTAGATTTAAGTTGCATATATCTACCCATAGATGGCGCCAGATAAACATAAAAAAATGAATGAAAATTACTTATAAAGGATTTTCTGCAATAGAGTGAAAAAAAGTAGGAATTGACTTTACATTTTTTTTTAATATTACTTGTTTATAAGGACAATGTAGTGTGATTTTATGGTATCTTGAATAATGCTTAATTTGCTATATCCCGTAAACTTCATGTGTATGAGACATTCCAGTGGTAGCATGTGCAAGAGAATCCAAGTTTGAATCCCCTGTCAGTGGTCGTGGCAGTCACTGCTTTCTTATACAAGGAGACTTGATGACGATAGTTATAACTTGTGTGGGGCTTGATCGCCGAGTGACAAGCTCTCTGGAGCTCAGTGGCACAGGTTTCGGGTTCGAATTCCGGCGGTGCCATGGATGTTTGTAGTAGTTCAAAATCCACTTTAAGCGGTAGGTACCGGCCTAATATGACTGTAGAGAGTTGGGAGTAGGGATGATAACCTTACCCTTAAAAAGTCAGCGTCATGGAACCAAGTCAGACTTCTACCTACGGGTGACCCATCACAACAAAAGCTGCTTTTTTCCATCCTTCCATGACAAGACACGGGTTCTTGGACTTGGTCTAGATGTTGGTGTCTACCAAGTGGTATAAGAAACAACACAACTACCCCTTAAATTAAATTTTTTAAAGGTCAATTACCCCTTAAAAATTCTCCTGGAACTCAACGTCTCTTCATCATCTGTGTGTGTGTGGGAGGGGGAGTGGAGTCGTGTCCTACAGAAATGAAAAACACAAGGACAACTGATGTTTAATAAGAATATATATGTATAAATAATTATATGAACAGGGCAGAGTGGCTAGCGCTCAGTACCACAGGTTTCGGGTTCGAGTCCCGGCGGTGCCATGGATGTTTGTAGGGGTTCAGAATCCACTTTAAACCGTAGGTCCCGGTTCTAATAGGATCGTAGAGCGTTGCGGGGGCATTGTGACTCCTTATCTTCAAGTTACACGCGCCCCCTGGGTCATGCAAAGTGAGTAACGTCAGTGCAGCGCTTGCCTTGAGGCATTCAAGACCAAGCTGTCTAAGTGTTTGCCAGCTGCATTGGAACAAAATAATTATATGAACTTTAATTTTTTATTGTAAAGTTTTTTAAGAAGATAAAAAATTTAGAATGTACAGTTTTCTGTCTTCTTTTTATCGTCTTATCAGGACATTACTTTAAAAAAAAAAAAAAGATAAAAGATTATGAAAAGGAGAAAATTCTATTCATTCTTCCTCTGAAAGAGATATGAAGGTTAACCTTGATCGATATAATTTAGAGAATCAGGTTATTAAATGTGATTTTCTTTCGCTCGTGTTCGACTTATGTACGTCTTATCAATTCAAGACTCAGGTAAGGAATCTCACATTCAGGTGATATTGAAGATGAAAGGTATGATTTAGCGGGATATAGCAAAAGGTCTGTTTCTTTCGTGTGTGTGTGAAAATTATTGTACATTAATTAAAAAATTATTATTTATAATTAATTATAAATAGTAATTTATAATTAATTACAATTAATTTTTAATATTATTATTTTTTATTAACTACAGTACATTTACTCTAAATTCCTCTACTGTGTAGGGACGTTACTGGGAGGCTAGGGCTCTTATGGGCTAAACATGTCACTATGTGATTTCTTTCGATTCTCGTTGTTGTTTTCATGTTCCTTGTGTTATTTTTTTTTATTTTATTACTTATTGTAGCCTGCCATTGGAAATAAAAAAAAACATTTACTTTAATTACAATAAATCTCGGTCATTTAATCTCTTTTTTTCCTAAAATAAACAAAATGAAACTGACCCAACATAAAACACGCTCAAACATAATGGACGCAGCACCCATTACGATGTGCAAATATCCTAATGGAGATCGACTTGCAAAAGCCGAGTGAATGAGCGAGGAAACAAACATCGCACTCGTCAAATAAATATTTTTGAATGATTTCATTTTTTTTATTTCCTTTATATTCATATATTCTTTATATTTCATTTTGAGTGTTCTATATTTCTTTACAATGAGCGCTTACTATCATTATTGTTATGTTATCTATGTTTACATGCAAAAATAATAGTAAACCCAATAATAAGTCCTTATATTTCAATTTTTCACTCCGAAAAAATGTCTATAGTGGGTCTAAATATAATGTGGGGATATTTAATTTTTATGCGACCCGTGGAGTTAGGATGCATTTCCAAAGTGGCCTGCAAGATCACTTGGGTTGGGCACCCCTGGGATAGATATGGGGATTTCTCTCAACCCTCTTTAGATGGCCTTTTCTGGTGTGACTTCTTTGTCATCGACCCTGTGGTAAAAGGTTTAAACAGTATTTTCTGAGACTCGTCTCTGTAGTCACCATAGACAACAGTGTATGGTGAACTGCGTATTTGGACCCATTCACTTCGTTATTTTTATGAAATCCACCCGTAATTCTCAGCCACTGTGCAAAGTCTATCCGCGTGAATAAGGCGATAAAACTCGGCTTATTTCTGCCTTGAATGACATGCTTGGTAATTCCATGTCTTCAGATGGACGTTACATATGTTTGCTGGCGTGATAACTCTTGAAAAACTGGAAAGATTTGCAATTTCCGAAAAGCTTTTGCCCAATCTTCTGGCTATCACGTGTCGAAGTTCGATAAACATTAACCTTTTCCAATGTGGTAACGACAGGAACTACTTTGCCAAAGTTCGATAAACCCTTACCTTTTCCAATGTAGGTATGATAGGAACTACTTTGCCAAAGTTCGGTAAGTCTTTGCCATTCAAATGTAAGCCAGTCGTAAATCACCTGCGTAAATCTTATACAGTTCTAATGAATATAAGCAAAGGAATTGATTAAAAATAAAAGTAATGTATGTGCATTTTAATTATAATCCAAATCTCCATATCAAAGATTATCACTAATAAAAAAATTACGCTGACAATCTCCAAACTTTTAATTATCCTGACAATAATTTTGAAAAAGCAATTATTTTATCAGATTCTGCCGATGCAAATAACTAAAACCCATTACCAATAATACTTTGCATAGGATAGAGTTGGAAAATTCAAACAAAAACTTTACCACAGTTTGGAATAAAAAAAAAGGTTTGATAATGGACTTTGTATCATTGTAATAATGGTCTTGTAATGGATTTCCACAAAATAAAATGACAGTTAATTAACTAAAAACGGCAAAAAAATAATTCAGTCTATAAAGAATATTCATTAGTAAATAGATTTGTATGGAAACGATGGGTATTCAGTATGTAAAAAAGCAAACCGACAGTTGAATAATAATATATCAAACGTTTTTTTCGATTCCAATAATAGAACAATGTAGCAATTTTCAGATTTTCTGCTGAACATGACTGAACATGTATTACAGAATAGAGTCATGAATTCAAATGAAAATTTGGAAGCATTGAACAAATTCCGAAAACTCAACGCAAATTTTAAATTTTCTCTAAATGAGAAAAGTGAAAGCATTTGCAGTTTTCTTGGTTATAAAGATTTAATTAAATTGTCTATTCGAGGACTAAAAATATAGTGTATTGTAAATATTGTTTCCTATATTCCTTAACTGCAGTAGGAAAAAGGCGCTCACAAGCAGATGGATACAGTAAGATATATATATAATTTTTTTATTGTGGTTATTAAAATAATAGATTCATCCTAGTATTATAAGGAATCCTTTACTAATATGTCGTAGGACCACCTTTATTATATGATACCGCTTGGATTCACCAGGGAATCGTATCATACAAATGCTGAATAGTGTTTAGAGCAGGGATGGGGAAATTTTTTCGGTCGCGGGACAAATATCGGAAAAAAAAAGTTTGGCGGGTCAAGATAAATTTTTCTATAATTTTAAGAACAATGTACAAGTATTACAATTTAAATATGTTAATGAGATGAAAAATTGCGATTTCAGTTTTAAAAGTTCCTTATAGTGAGGTTCGAAGTGAGATGTATAGATTCTAAGGAACGAGGCTAAATGCTACTTTCCGAAATAATTCTTTCTAAGGTTATATAAGATGATAGTTGATAGTTGATGATAGTTGTTTCATAGTTGAAAACACTTGTTCGCATATATAAGATGAAGCAAACACAGCACTGATTTTCTGGACGTAAGATATTAAATTGGGGAAACTTAATTTCGATAATAATTTGTAAAACTCTAACTTGTTGGCGCCAATCTACAGCTATAACTAACAAAGAACTTCCGCTTTTAACACTTTACCGATTGAAAGCTGTCTGTGCTTGCTGTTTCCGTCGATTTATGTTTTGTAGGAAAAAAAAAAAAAAAGTAAAAAAATCATCAGTCCTTTGAAAAAAATTAAGAAAAAAAATATTTAATCAAAGTAGAAAAGGAGATGGATATATAATATACAAATAAATATTTTGTTTAATTTGCCTCGGAGCGGCAAATTAAAATTCTATCCGGGGGCCGAATAGAACCTTCCGGCGGGTCGGAGTTGGCCCGCGGGCCGTAGTTTGCCCATCCCTGGTTTAGAGGAATATTGAGCCATTCTTCATGAAGGCAACATGAAAGTTCCTGGAGAGATACCGGTGGATGATGCAGATTCCGGATGGATCGCTCTATAATAGACCGTAACGTTTCGATGATATTGAGGTTGTGGGACGGTGCGGGTCAACGTAGATGTTTCATACCTGAAACATCATCAAATTTGATTTGATTGAAAAATATCTCAAATCCTAACTGTACAGTTCCCACTGCATGAATAGGAGCATTACGATCCCGGAAAATTCCATTTCCTGCAGGAAACAAAGTTTGCAGGATGGACCGGATCATCTAAAACTTCTCCCCAGTGATCCTTAATTTCAAACTGGGCAGCAGAAAACCACGACACGGCTGTCCATATCATGATAGATCCACCTCCATGCCAGACAGTTGGAAGGAGACAATCACGATCATAGGCTTGTGTAGGTGTCCTCTAAACGTGCACCCGTCCTGTTGTGGGGAAAAGTGCGAAAGATGATTCGTCTGACCATGTAACTGTCTTCTACCTATCAATCTACCCGGTTTTGTGGTTGTGACACCACTGTAGATGACGTTTCATTAACAGATGTGCCAAGTGGCTTGGGAATTGCTGCTCTGGCGTAAATGTCCTGATTATGACAGCGCCTCTCAACTGTAATTATTGATAATGGAGTATCTAGATGCTGATTGAGCTCTGCGGTCATTTTGGATGCTGTTGTTTTCTTTTTAGACATTACAATTCTCTTCAATACCCGTCGCTCTCTTTCACTCAGTTTTTCCTTCCGTCCACTAAAATAGTGGACGGAAGGAGTTTGTCCAGCTTGTCCTTTCTTTCAGACTGCGCCAGCAGAAAACACTGAAATGGCTTTCCATATCATGACAGATCCACCTCCATGCTTGACAGTTTGAAGGAGACAATCACGATCCCATCCGTCCTGTTGTAGGGAAAAGTGTGAAAGATGATTAATCTGACCCAATAACTGTCTTGTACCTATTAATCGACCAGGTTTTGTAGTTGTGGCACCACTGTAGATGATTGCTGTTCTGCGGTAAATGACCTGTTTCTGAAGGTGCTTCCTAACTGTAATGATTGACATTGGAGATTCCAGATGCTGATTGAGCTCTGCGGTCACTTTGGAGGCTGTTGTTTTCTTTTTAGACATCACAATCCGCTTCAATACCCCTTGGTCTCTTTCACACAGTTTTCCCTTCCAGTCCACTATTTCGTTTGCCGCGCTGGGTGTATGCTGCCATGACTTAAGGCACCTTACCTCTAGAAATGCTTAAAAGCTGGGATGTTGGTCACAGTGGCTCCAGCTAATCGCGTGCCTACAATTTGGCCTCTTTGAAAGTCTGTGACGTCTGACATTTTACGGTTTTAAGACAAATCGAAGACGTATACAACTTCAATGAAGCTATCTCATACTACTATGATATATGCTTTTTATATTTAAAAAGGATTGGTAGCTAAGACTGCATTTTAATGCTTACGAATCTTATTTTTAAATGCCACCTTTATTCACAGGTGTCTCCATTATATATATATATATATAAATTTTCATATAAATTTGATAAATACAAAAACATGTTATGTTTTAAACAAATATATTTTAATAAAAAAATTCAATAAATACAACAGCCATATAAAAAATATTGTGTTTATTAAAAAAATGAAAAATTAATAACATTTTATAAAAACATTGAATAATGTTATAAAATGAAAAAAAGAAGAAAAAAAATCGTTTCGGAAAATTTTGTGAGTAACTAATTAAATCGGGTCTAAATTATAAATTGACAAAAAAAATGAATAAATAAAAATATATTGTTTTTATAAAAAAAAAAGATAATATTTATTCAAGTGAAGTAGATTTATAATCTCAACTTATAAACACTTATCACAATTTGTTTTTCACTGATAACATTATCGAGACTGATAAACAATACAATCCTACTCACTATCTATCAATCATACCTAGAACTTCAATATTGACAAGCGAGCCTTTAAAAATCCTTTTAACAAATTGCACTGTTTGATAATTCATAAGACTTATTTAATATTATTCAATACTTATTAATATTAAATCATATTTTCCTCGGTGGCTGTATAAATACAAGACTATAACGTCTCGGCCAATACTAGACCTATAACTACTTCAAGAAGAGGACCACTTTCAGGTTGATGGAAACAATTTAATTTTTATTTGCAAGTATTATAGATATATATACTTTAACTCTAGAGAAATAAATATAAATTTACATAATAGAGAATATAAATTTGATTCACAAGTGCAGTTTCATTCCAAGGTCGGAGAGACTTGACTCGTATCAAAATATATTTTTGTTAAAGAGACGAATTCTTTCTGTAATTTACTAGCAAAGTAAGATCGTTTTGGCAAAATTATAAATTCATATAAAAATGATACTATATAAATTGATAAGCATTCACTATCAATATTGTACATTTATTAATTAATTAAGTTAGGTGAAAAAGCAAGTTTTCGACAGATTTCATAATTTTTTTTTCTTATCCCATTGGGTAGACAGCAACATCTAGACCAACTACAAGAACCCGTGTGGTCTCATTAAAGGAGGGAAAGGTGAAAGGGAAGCTTCTGGGATGGAGCACCCGTAGGTAGAAGTCTGACTTGCTTCCGTGACGCTGAAGAAGGAGGGCAGTGCCTTCCGGGAAGACTTTTGGGAAAATAAGAGAAAAAAATAAGAAAAAAATTTCATATTTCTCTAAAACCCTGTATTATAGTACAACTTTCCGATGTTGTCACCGATAAAAATTTTCAGAGAGAAAATTCCCAAAAAATACCTTCTATCAGGACGAGTTTTATCAAATCTCGTCTACGTCACTTCCGGTTGTGCGCGCCTTTTCCGTGACGTCACTTCCTACTCCTGACTTCCACCAGCATACTACTGACGAGGTTATAACGTTGCAGTATCTATGAGCGGAAAATTTAATGGAGTACAAGCAGTAATTTCAAAATTATATTCTTGGACACTTTATGTGCATTGTTCATCCCCCAATGTGAATATTTGACAACAGGATTTGCTATAAAAATGAAAGATATTGAAAAAATACTAACTATAATTGATAAAAATTTATAATTTTTTGTCATACTCCGAAAAGGGAAAACGTATTGATAACAAAAATTGTATATGCTCTTTAATTCAAAAGGGAAATAATTATGACTGCTACTTTATTACTACTTTATGCTAACCATTCACCTCAAATCAAACTGAAAAGCACCGCATTTCGTTTCCTAAAATCCAAAAAAACACCTCCCTCTATCAAGAGCGGCCTGATGGATAATTGGCTAGTGCTTTGGCCTTTGTATCATAGGCTTCAGGTTCGAATTCTGGTGGTGGCTTAGATGTTTAGTCCAGTCTAATTAGTCCAGAGCGTTCAAAAAATGACAGTAGAGTGACTAAATCCTCTATCAAGACAAGCCTTATAAATTTTCGTCTACGTCACTTCCGTTTGTGCGCGCTTTTTCTTTGACGTCACTTCCGATTCTTAGATCCCCAACCTAGTGCTGACAAGGACTGATGATACAACTTTCGTGAATAGAAAATTTGAAAGAGTACAAGCAATAATTTCAAAATTATATTCTTTGGCACTCTATGTGCATTGTTCATCTCACAAGTTGAATTTTGCAATAGGAAATACAATAATAGCACGAATTTACAATTTCGTATGGCTATGATAATAAGTCGGAACCTGAATGGCCGAGTGACTACAGGTGACCACAGGTTTCGGATTCGAGTCCCGGTGGTGCCATGGATGTTTGTAGGGGTTCGTAATCCACTTTAAGCCGTAGGTCTTGGTCTCATAGGACTGTAAAAGCGTCACGGAGCCAAAGTCAGACTTCTACCGACGTGTGCTCCATCACAACAGAAGCTGCCCCTTTCCCTCCATCCATGAGTAGATCACTCATGGGATGTTCGTACCGCACTGCAGGACATTGAGGATTAGTCACAACAACAAGTCAACAAAAAGAATCATCTACCGTCTAGAAATCTGCCAGCAGGCAGACGGCCTTGGCCTACCATTGGGCTGTTGCGCCACTAATGATGATAATAATAAGTCAACTCCAGATGGATTTTGAAACATTTATAAAACGCCTTGTGATTTTTTTATTAATTGGTGCTTATGATAAAACAGTAATCCGCAATAACAGCGAAATTACATCCCTTTATTGATAAGATAGCTATGCGAAGAAAGGTGATAAGACTCAAGAGAATAGAATGGAATAAAAAGAACATTTTTCTTAGTTTTTCAATTTCAGAGATAAGGCGGTGATAACGCCCGATTGTCTTACAATAAAACACCCATTCACTGGCCCAGACAAGACCCTGGGACTCCTGTCGACCAACATTCCACACTTTTTTTGTAGTTGAAGGTAAATATTTTCCTTTTGATTTGTACACATTGAAAAGTATTTTTAAGAAGTATACATAATTCTGGAAATTAATAATAACTAGCTGTCTAACCAGACTAACTAGCTGTGTACTCAGTCAACTAGCTGTTAAGCTATATCAGGCGTGGCCAACCCGCGGCCCGTGAGATTGATCATACTTTTGCAAAATATATTTATTTTATAACGGACAAAGAAATGGAAACCAATGAATTAAAAAAATACATTATGTTTGCAACCCTATATTCAAAAATGAATTGCTGAAATGATGAGAAAAATTAAGTTTGATTTTAAAATAATATTCTTGCGAATAGAGGACAAATAGTGCTTGTTTTATTTATGAATTTACAATTATGAGTTCGCAGCAGAATAATTAAATTATAGTCTGCGAACTCATGATGAGCGCATCTTGGAACATCTAATGTAAGAGGTTCTAGGTTTCACTTTAAGTGACCTCAGTGACGCAATGACCCTCCTTAGATACGCAAGATGGATTTTTGTTTGCAGAGGAAACCAAACTCTTAGTCCAAGTTGTTCCACTTACATTTGTGAATCATTTTTTTTTTTTTTTTTTTTTTTTTTTTTTTTCCTAAAATGAAATTGACCCAACACAAAACACGCTCAAATATAAAGTACGCAACACCCATTACGATGTGCAAATACCCAAATGGAGATCGATTTGCAAAAGCTAAGCGAAAGAATGGAGAAACACATATCGCACTCGTCAAATAAATACTTTTTAATGATTTCATTTTTTTATTTCGTTTATATTTATATATTTTTATATTTTATTCTTAGTGTTATATATTTCTTTACAATGTGCATTTAGTATTATTATTATTGTTATAGTATCTATGTTTACATGTAAGAATAATAGTAAACACAAAACTAATAACTTATTCTATTTCAATTTTTCACCCCAAAAAAATTTATAGTGGATCTAAATCTAATAAGAGGATATACAATTTTATATGTGGCCTTGCAGAGTTGGGATGTATTTCCAAAGTGGCCCGCAAAATCATTTGGATTAACCACCCCTGATCTAGACTAACTAGCTGTTTAACTAGCTATCTAGCTGTTAAGCTAGACTATCTAGCTGTCTACTTAGCTAACTAGATAAGACATGTTGTTCGGCTACAGAAAATAATACATATTTATTTTGGAAAATTTTATTAGGAAAAAAAAGCAGACAATAATAAGTATTTAGGAAGATTTATTTTTATTTTATCAGTAATTTTCCAAAGCTCTATTAGCTTTGATTTGTTTCGATTTCGCGATTTTTTAATAATAAATGTGTTTTTCTGCGGCATTTTTGAAAACTATTATCAATAATTCATAAGGCGTTACTTAAAAAGTAAACATTAAGTGTTGCCACATATTTTGTTGTTGTTGTTGTTGTTGTTGTTGTTGTTTCTTATCCCACTTGGCTGGCCAAGCCCACGAGCCCATATGGACTCATGATTGAAGGGGAAGGAAGCAGCTTCTGTTGTGATGGAGCACCCGTAGGTAGAAGCCTGACTTTTGCTCCGTGACGCTCTTACAGTCATAGAAGACCGGGACCTACGGCTTAAAATGGATTCCGAACCACTACAAACATCCATGGCACCGCCGGGATTCGAACCCGAAACCTGTGGCACCGAGCGCGAGTTGCCACATATAACTCTCAAAACTAAAGAACGTTTTCTTTCTGAAAAACATAAATAATACTACAATAGATGTTTATTATAACTATATTACGATGTCATTTTTTAATTAAAAAGAAACTTTTTGTTGTAATTCCGATGCCAAAACAACGCTTTTGACATAAATAATAATCATTGAAGTAGGAGGTTGGATTAATTTTGGAGGCATTCGAATTTCTTAACTGTAACGGCAGCGTTGTCTACTGGGTTACTTGCAGTAGTGTATGAGTATATAATTGATAAATATTTGGGGTGTTTCCGTAAAATTCGTAAGTAATTTGTGCATGATTTCCAATTTCTTGGATTTTTTGTTGGATTTTTTTTGTATGTGTAATAATTTAAATATCTCTATTTATAACTTTTTTAATGATGACTTACTGATAAAAATTAGCAATCATAAATTATCTACTATTGGAATCGGATTGATAAAGAATTTAGCAAAACCGAAATTCAATTCATCTACTTTAGATTAGTTTTCATGAAGTTTGTTTTACTTTTTTTTATTGTATGCGTCAGAGATTAATATGTTCCCATGAAAGGTTTTTAATGTTATCGACATATTCATACATGGATGGAATTGAACAAAATAAGATAAAAACTGTTCTATACTAAAATCATATCAGTACAAAAACAATTAGATAAAATGCATATATAAATGAAACGTTCACAAATTTAATTTTTTCTTTTCTCTACTTGAACCTAATTGAAAATCACTAGATTGGGCATCTAAAAAAAATTTTGTCCAAAGAACTTTTGCCCTCATTTCAGGATGTTTGCCCAATCGCTCCAGACAATGTTATTTTGTCTTTCTTGAAGTGGCACTACTTTTGAAATTTTTTGACACCACTCCATTTAGTAAAAGCTTTTGATGCACTACAGTCGTACTGTAAATAAAAGTCATATACCAAAAAGAAATCGTTAAGCCTGCAAACAGGACATAAATTAAGCAGGACTTATTCCAAAGTGAAGTATTGTATTTTGATTTAGTTAGAGATACCATACAGTGAAAAAAAACTGAACTATAAAAACCATAGAGAACAAACCATAAGATAAGTTATCTTTGAATAAGTTATTTGAAATATAGGTGTAGCACTTTTTCTACCAGAAGAGACATAACATTTCTGTTCCCAGGGGAAAGGAAGGCATTATATTCTTTAACAAAAGCATAACAATAGCATGTCACTCAAATTTGGCAGCAGATAAGCAGTATCGTGGATATTTATATTACATACAATTATTCTTTTGTCCTAATAAGAACTTGTCACACATATCTGACAGCAGATAATCAGTGCCATAGATAATGATACATCATGAAATTAGCGATTGTCTGTTCGACCTTCACAGGTCGAAATAATTACACAAATGGGATATGGGTTACGTCATGAGTTGTTGCATCGTGATGGGTGATAGGCCATGGGTTGAGAAAGTGTCCACTCGAAAGAGAAGTGAGGTAAGCTGACCCCTCCCCCTTGACATATTTTCTTAAAGGAAAGTTTTTGAAGTAGAAAGGAGTGTTCTGCTACGAGTCCACAAGAAGTGTTGTATTTCTCTTGATCTGTAAAGTGACAGAACAGGCCGGAGATTTCGCCTGTTTACAAAGTGAGCCCCTTGTGATTTCCAGTATCATGCCGTGTGATAATTAATTCGATTCGTCGTAGACTCGAGAACTTTGAAAAGCTCCAACCTTAGAGTGAACTGCATTTGTGTATCTAATTTATAGCTTTAATTTTCATTTCATTGTAAATAGAGTTATCTATATAGAAATAACGCTTGTAAATAAAATTTAAAGTGTTCCCATGAACCTGAAAGTGGTCATCGTCTTGAAGCCGTTATAGGTCTAGTATAGGCCGAGACGTTACACAGGGGATTCTCTTTAATCTGATATCTATTGGACCGAATTAAAGACAGTGTCCAGATTCTAGAATAGAGGTGGCCAATCCGCGGTCCGCCTTGAATATTTTTCCGCCCAGTGAGATATATAACACTTTTACAAAATGTATTTATTTTATAATGGCAAAAGTAGTGAAGACCAATGTTTTAAAAAATACATTATGTGTGCATCCATACAATTAAAAATTAACTGCCAAAATTATGAGAAAAATTAACTTTCATTTTAAAATAATATCCACGCGCAAACAAATATCGCACTAGTGAAATAAATATTTTTGAATGATTTCATTTTTTTTTTAATTTCATTTATATTTATATATTTTTTATATTTCATTTTGAATTTAATATATTTCTTTACAATGTGCGTTGAATATCATTACTGTTATATTATCTATGTTGACATCATCTAAATCATAATAAACACACAAATAATAACTTATTCTGTTTCCATTTTTCACTCCACAAAAATGTCTATAGTGGGTCTAAATCTAATGTGGCGATATATAATTTTATAGGCTGACCGCGGTTTGATTTGGTTTTGTCGCTCTACGGTCATCTTGTGCACACTTTAGGCTAAACAGACCGGGACCTACAGTTTAAAGTGGATTCCGAATCACTACCAACATCCATGGCACCGCCGGGTCTCGAACCCGAAACCTGTGGTACCGAGCGCCAGAGCGCTAGCCACTCGGCCATTCAGGCCCCAGGTTGACCGTGGAGTTAGGACGTATTTCCAAAGAAAAGTAGAAATACACTGCATTGTACTACTTCCGAATTTTATTGCAAATTAATGCTAAAATAAAAATATATATGTACACATGTATATTTAATATAATACAATTGAGTAGTAGCAAGTTATCAATGTAATAAGAGTTGAAGTAAGAACATATATAAAGTACAAGATGGAAGAGAAGATTAATTTTGAACAGAAAACGACTCATCACCAAGTCAATGCCAACAGTACGTTGGACTTATCGGATCAGAGAAGGTCTACTTTACTGATTATCAGATAAAATGAGAAGAGAGATCAATCACTCGAAGACTGCAAAAGAGGAAAAAAAGATACCAAAAATGTTCATAAGCAATAGTACTTGCATTCTGTATTCGGAGTTCGAAAAGAATACAATCCTATAAACTTCAGAAATAGAATTTTCAAACAATTTAAAATGTATAAACAATTAACTTCGTTTATATTTAGAGAGATTTAGAAAATTTCAAAATCTCGCCACCAGACTGCGCCAGATGCCACCAGGTATTCGAAATAGAAGCCTTCAGCAAAAGAAGGATTTTGTTTAATTAAAAAAGATCTAATTAAAATTTGTCCGTAATTTTTTGGCTAACACAAGAATAACGAATAATAATTTAACGGATAAAAAAAATTAGAACACTAAGCGTAATACACTCATGTCCATAACTTAAGGATAATTCAAAATCACACAGAAATTGAACTCTAAAATAAAAATTTCACCTGTAGAATTATCACACACATCTTGAAGAATAATATGCAAATTACAGGAAACCACCAGATGGCGCGGATAGCACGTCACAATGACGAGAGTGGAAGAGAGGGGTATATAAGGAATGGTGGCAAAGAAGTAAAATTGTTCACAAGCTCTTTAAAAGCCTTTCAGTGCAATAACCGCATAGTTATGGCACAAAGGAAGCATTTGGATGATTTTTTACGTGGTAGAATAATCGTACGACTGGAATGTGGACGTACCCAGCTGGAAGTATCCGAGGAACTTGGAATCGCCCAGAGTGTCATCTCCAAGATTTGGCAACGATTCCAAGATGATGGTAATGTGAGTAGATGTTACAGCCCAGGTCGCCCCCGAGTTACAACGCCGAAGGAGGACCGGTATTTAGCAGTTACTGCCAAAAGAAACAGACGGAGCACAGCATCAGACCTGCCTCGTCAGCTCTCTTCAGCTACCGGTACAACAGTTTCAAGGCAGATCGTAGTACAGACGCTTAGGGCACATTGGTCTATATGCTCGTAGGCCTGTCAGATGTGTTCCACTTACCGCAAGTCACTGTCGTCTGCGATTAACCTGGAGTAGAGAGCATGCATTGCGGACACTGCAACAGTGGTCTGGTGTGATGTTTTCCGACGAGTCCATTTTTAGTTTGCAGTCTGATCCTCGCCGGACTTTCATATGGAGAGCGCCAAGTACCCGTTATCACCAAGAGAACACCATTGAACGACACCGTTACGGTGGTGCAGGATGGCTCGTTTGGGAAGGAATTATTCTTGGTTCCACAACTGATCTGCATGTTCTGAGTGTAATGATGACAGGCCACATCTATCGGGATGTCATTCTGGAACAACATGTACGTTTGTTTCGGGGCGCCATGGGTGCTGAATTTCTGTTTATCTTTCTGAATGTCTGTTCTCCCACCTGTCAACCGGAACTTCGGAGGGCATCGCTTGATGAGTGGTGTAATATTCCCCAAGATCAGATTGATAATTTGATACTCAGCATGCCTAGGCGTTGTAAGGCCTGTATTGCATCGTCCGGGAGACATACTCCATATTAACCATCATACTAACCATATTATACTGTTTTTTGATTTAATACTAATTCTTTTTTGAAATTTGCTCCAGGGAGTAAAAATCGCAATTTTTATTAATTATGTCAAGCATATAGCAACTTTTTTGCTCTTTACCTTTTGTTTAATAAATAGACTTTACAAATAAGTCAAATTTGTTTTGCTTCTGTCTCTTTCTTTGCCTGAACTTCATTATCCTTAATTTATGGACATGAGTGTAGTTTTAAAGTTACATTAAAATACAATACAAGCCAGCATTCATTTATATATGTACATATATTATATAATTGAAAATTTTATATTTTAGAACAAATACTTTTAATTTATCTATAAACAATTAAATCTATAAATGCTAAGGATTTTTAAAGAATATACCTTTTTTAGAAAGACATGCTGATAGTTATTTTTTTTTTCTTTCAGAAATTCCTGTCCAAAGATGGCAACAGTCGGAAAGGTACAGTATTGTATTCGCTATTACGTAACATGAAAATAAAGTAACTTAAGTTAAGTAAAGTAAAGTAAATAATCTTTGATTTTGAAATGTAAGATAATTCTTTCTCTAAATGATTTCAAAAAGGGTTTTTTACCACTGACAACTCCTTACAACAAATTCCAATAATTCAGGTTGTATGTTTTGAAAATTTAAGTCGAAAAAAGGTTGTATAAAAAAAATCATGGTTTTTTTTTTTTACCCATAAAACAACACGGGGGGGGGGATTTATTTGTGTCCTTGGTCACTTTTAATTTGTTTAAATTCCTTTCCCGAGCTTTTTTATACATAATAGTTATTTAAACAATAATTGAGTAATTAGTAAATAATTTATTAAATACATAATAGTTATTTATAGTAATTTAGATTTATAATTATAGTGGATGTCGGTTTGTTTGTTTGTGCAGCTGGATCTGGGTGTGGTCAAGTTGAGATTCACGTTTAAGAGCACACAATTTTATTTATACACGTGCAAACACCACATTCACATACAATAATTACAGAGATAAATAACATTTAACTCATTTAAAGCATCTAATAATACATTTGTGGAAGGATTCCAATTCCAGCTCTCGGGATAACAGCTCATAACTAACGGCAGCGCCTGTTTTGCCGTACTTCCTCTTTGGCGAGAATCTCGAAGCCTACTGAGGATTTTTTCAGAACGCCGCAAGGGGCGCTCTTGAAGTGCGTAGGAGGAAACAGGGTTGCGTAGGTGGAACTACGATTACATAATTAATTATAGTATAATTTATATTTATTTATACATAATAGTTATTTACAAAATAATTGAGTAATTAATAAATAATTTAGTAAAAAAATTAACGCAGAAGTAAAATTAATGTAAAAATTGTTTTAAATGATCGTCTGGTGTAAGAAAAGTAAATTTTATTTCAATTTTTTACTATTTAAATGAGATTTTAAAAAAAAATCATCGTTTAGAATTCTATTGTTTTATTTATTTTTTATTTTTTAAGATTGCTGTTATGCGTTTTGTTCTCCATTAAATTTTATGGGCAACCTGCATATCGGATCATTCGATTTAATTTTTTTTTAAATTTTTTATTCCAAAATGTATAGCGTCTTAAATTTTAATAACGTTTTCAATTACTTGACTCATCTATAAAACATATTCTACGTTAAACGCAAGTGCGTGTATTCATACACATTTGAAATTTTTTCACGCTAACAAGAATTTTATTCCTTTAATAATGAAAATATTTAATCATGTCTTTTTTTTAATTTATGCGATAGTTAAAAAAAGGGGGGGGTTCCCCTTCTTATTAACCATTTGCAATCCACGTCAAAAAACACAGTTCTTATGGTGTCCCTCCAAAGTGTGCACTCCAAGATATCCTGGCGTGATTCTTTCCAGAACTGCAATTACTCTTTCCGGCCGAACTTCTAATCAACTTTCGGTCAGGGCACTTTCCTCCCCCGCCTTTTCTTGAAGAAAACGTCATTTCTGTGGTAGTAAATTCCCGCTCGGTGCGTGATCCCTCCATTCCCCAGAGGGGGCGAAAAAAAAGTCACTGCACACCACTGACACACTTCTGGTTACGGGTGCGTGACACGCGAAACGAACTGGTGCCAGAAAGCAGCCCTGCGAATTAAATGCAGATTCTTTTTTGAGGACAGAGGTAAAGGAATGTACAAAACAGCCATCTGTGGTTGAACATGGCACAAGGAAAACAATGGCGAGATAAATTAAGTTCAAAAAGACCTATCAAAGTTGGTTCGTTTGGTTTCATTCACAAATAAAGAGTGGTTTCGTGTCCCACGAGTGGAGAAGGGAGTAGTTGTCCTGATTTGCTACTCATATAGGAATACATACACACAATTCCTACTAATGGCTACAGATGCGAGACTATCATGCATGCTGTCTAAATCACTAGAGACTACAATGGACGCCCCCAGCGGATTCCAGCCTCTGGTCTCTTGCACGCTAGTGCAGCATGATGGCCAATTGACTAGCTCTGGCCTTTGGTACTACAGGCTACAGATTCGAATCCTGGCGGTGGCATGCATGTCTGTTAATGGTTTAGTGTACCACGAGTAGAGAAGGGAGTAGCTGCCCCGATTTGCATGCCATGTAGGAATGCATGCACACACAATTCCCACTAGGTTGACTACAGATGCGAGACTGTCTAAATCTGCTGTCTAAATCACTAGAGACTGCATTGGACGCCCCTAGCGGATTCGAGCCTCTGTTCTTTTGCACGCTACTACGGCCTGTTGGCCAACTGGATAACGCTCTGGCATTTGGTACCACAGGTTTCAGGTTCGAATTCTGGCGGTGTCATGAATATTTGTCAGTGGTTCAGAATTCATGCTAAATTGTAGATCCCGGTCTAACTAGCCTAAAGTGAGCAAAAAAATGGCCGTATAGAGCGACAAACCAAACCAGACCACATCAAACATTGCACGCTAGTTCACTAGCTTGCAGCAAGTTAAAGCTGTAGATTTTAACTGTACCGAGAGTTAAAAATGTACCTATTTTATATATATGGTAATATATATAAAATCGGTAATATATATTTAATGGTAATATATATTTTCAATTAATTCGGAAAAAAAATCAAACACAACTAATCTATCTCACTGATAATCCCTTGTCAAGGCTCTGTATTAGACTATTAGTTTCAAATAAACAAGCTAACCAGTTTCTCTATACTTATCGATATAACTATTTTTTCTTCATGGTAAAAGTTATCCAAAAGTAAATAATAGTAGATTACATTACATATTATATATATTTATTTAATTGTTGCTAAAGATGGATAAATTGACGTCACTATGATCAGTTGTGACAAAAAAAAAGTTTTTTTTAAACATATATTGTCGCAAATAAAATATCATTACTTTTAATGATATTCTCTCTCATGATTAAACGTAAATAAAAGTCAGACTAAACTACTGTTAAGTGTCTGACTTTTATTTACGTTTAAAGCGCGCATTTCTAACAAGAGTTTCGTGTATATTTTGGGTTTGATTCGGAAATACCATGAGCTTGAATAATTTTTCTGATTTTATTTATCTAATTTTTTCCTTGTCTGCTGACTTGCGTACTATAAAGAGAGACGATTAATAATAAAAAAAATTAATTGCAGTCATGCTAACAAAATATTAAACAATAAAAATCACAGAGTGTAAATTATCAGTTATATCGAGCTTTTTTGTTTGTCTTCCTGATATTCGCACTATAAGGAGATGCCAATGCTAATTTTACTTCAGTTATAAAATTATTAAAACTTCATAAATGTTTTTTTTTAGTTTCATGTTTCTTCTTCTTTAAAGAGAGTCTTCCTTTATTTCGTTTCAGCCAATCACATGCAAGGCTGCTGTGACATGGGAGGTCGGCGGTGGATTCAAAATAGAGACAGTGGAAGTGGCAGTACCCAAGAAGGGGGAAGTAAGAATTAGGGTGAGTAGACATTTTACATACAGTACGTAATCCACTTTCTACATAAGTTAGGTAATTAATTTTATTATGTTATTTCCGGTCTAAGGATTATACAATATCGTATAACAGTTAGACCTAATTTTCGGCCTCATATAACCAATGCCTGGCCATTAACCTACAATATACCCCAATTATATACAGGTGGTTATCAAAATAATGGAAATACCCTAGAATTATAAGGAATAAAACTGCGCTGACAGCCTTCGGCATGCAATACAGCTTGGATTCGCCAGGGAATCGAATCATACAAGTGCTGAATAGTATTTAGAGGAATATAGAACCATGCTTCACGGAGATAGTGTGAAAGTTCCGGGAGAGATGCTGGTGGAGGATATCGATTCAAAATGAATCGCTCTAAAATAGACCATAACGGTTCGATGATATTGTGATCGGGGTCTGTGTGGCCCAAGGTAGATCTTTCCCTTCTTCCTCGTGTTCATCAAACCATGATTGGCCAAGTCCCGCTGTATGAAGTGAGCTTGTGTAGGTGTTCTCCAAACGTGCACCTGTCTTGTTGTGGTTACTCTAAAGATGATTCGTTTGACCCTATAACTGTCTTCTGCTTATCAATCGACCAGGTTTTGTGAGTGGGGCACCACTTTACACGACGTTTGGCATTAACGTCTGTGACAAGTGGCTTAAGAATTGCTGCTCTGGCGTACATGTCCTGTTTATGAAGGTGCCTTCTAACTTTAATTATTGAAACTGGAGAATCCAGATGCAGATTGAGCTCTGCAGTTACTTTCGAGGCAGTCGTTTTCTTTCTAGACATTACAATCCGCTTCAATTTCTGTCGGTTTCTTTCCCTCGGTTTCTCTTTTTGTTCACTCTTTTGCTTTTCCAAACTTGTCTTGTGTGTATGTTGTCACGACTTTAGACGCCTACGCCTAAAAGCTGAGATGTTTCTGTCACATTTGCCCCAGCTAGTCAGGCTCTTACAGTTTTGAAAGTCGCTGGGGTCTAACATTTTACGCTTTTGGCAGAAATTAAGATGTATACAACTTCATTAAAGCTACCATGACATATACTTTAAATATTTAAAAAAACTAGTAGCTAAGATTAAATTTTAATACTTACGAAGCACATTCTTAAATGCCACTTTTATTCACAGGTGTTTCCCTTATTTTGATATTCACCTGTATATATAAAAGTAAATATATTATATAATATAATGAAAACCGAAAAAAAGATATGTATTTAAGAATTATAGTAAAAACTAAAAATGAAACTTTTCTTTCCGACTATGAGTGCTAGAAAGATGAAAATCTTCATCAGCATTACGGATAAAGTGTTCTTTATTCTATTCTGCCACTTCGTTCCAGACCTTTCTCATCTTCTAGATCAGGGGTCTCCAAACTACGGCCCGCGGGCCAAATGTGGCCCACCAGTATCATCCATCCTGCCCGCGACAGCGAATTGCTTAATAAGTCGGACAAAAAAAAAAAACCCACACAATACTAATAACTCGGTTTTATTGACTTGCTAGGTAAAGCTTAATGACAAGCATAATACGCAGAAAATGTAACTTAAGCATAACAACTAACAAATAATTGAAATGAATCCCACCAACATTATAAACTAGTGAACATCCCGCGGTTACCCTCGGCAGTTATACCTACCTATTTCCGCTTTTAACCACTAGATGTCGTCAAGTGTCACGGTCGTATCGATATAAGCAATAGTAATTGTAGCAATTGAACCAGCGAATTTAGCAAGCGTATGCTCGCTCAGAGCGCGTACTCGGCAACTAGTCTAGAAATTATAGATAATGGCAGAAAAATTAAAACGGTTTTGGCCCTTTGTACTTATTGGAGTAAACAATATGGCCCTAAGGCTGGAAAGTTTGGAGACCCCTGCTCTAGATCACACCCATATGGGATGCGCATCGCATTTTTAAAAAATTTTGTTAAAGTCAACCCCTATCAATCCATCAATTACAACTGTTATGTGTAGAAGATTGTTTATCTTACAGAAATTTCTAGTCATGTTTATTAGTAAAGATGGCGTTTTTATAAAACATCTGGATGAAAAGCCACATATGTAGTGGCTTATAATTCCCATCCTGAAATTCTAAAGGCTTATTAGCATATAATCCGTGCATAGTTTCTATTTATGCAAGGTATTCGAGATATATTGAACCATCTCTGATGGCAACAAACAGATGTCTCATGTGCTGCAACACATTTATTGAAATTCCATTAATGGCACATGATTTTCGATGGATTTCTGCATGATGATGCCTTTTTGGGTGGAAATAAAACGAATCATTGACTTTACCTCACTATAAGTGAGACTTCGTATTATTGCAACTAGGGATAGAAATATCCGACCAAAAGTTCAATATTGGTATTCGGTATTTTTTAGATCCTGATACCGGGATACCGGTTTTAATACCGGTAGTAGAAATTTTAGGAAGAAAACACAGGTGTTTTTTTGTTTTATTTTCCAGTTTTATTAGAGAATGTAAATATCACAAAAAGAATTGTAACTTATAAATTATAACAGTATATAAAGTATCGCAAAAAAGTAAAGGAACGTCTTATTTATTTATATCACAAAAAAGTGTAAATATCACTATTCAGTCTGTGGTACTATGACAAACTTTTAGAATGTTATCTTAAAAAACGTAATGCATCAATCGTACTATCATTAAGCCTGGAACGTAATTTTGTGCAAAAATTATCAGCTGTGGAAAACGCTCTACGCTAGTGGGTGGTACTGTTAGCAATGAGCGATATACTTTTTCCAAGTATTTATCTCTAAATCCTTCATCTTTAAATAAATCTATTTCTCATCGGATTGTTTTGGATACAGCTGATTTCTGTGTTGTATTTTGGTTTGTTGAATTGTGTATAGTTCCTAACATGTACAAAAACTCTGTACAATTCAAAAGCTTTACTTTCTGTGTACAGATGACGTCCACTGGGGTGTGCCACTCTGACCTGCACGTGATGGAGGGCATCGACAAGGACTGGCCCTTCCCCTGCGTGCTGGGGCACGAGGGGGCCGGCATCGTCGAGAGCGTCGGCGAAGGGGTCACCAGCGTGGCACCAGGTGAGTCCCCACCCCTTTTTTGTCAAAGAACTTGTTTCAAAAACAATTTGACCTAAAATATGTTCAAGGTATTTCCTCATAATTTTTTTAAACAGAAGTTCATACAATTACAAAGATACCAACCCTCTTTTCCAAAAGTATTTCGGACATTTTTCATTAGTTTCTGTTAGTAGTGGAGAGAACTTTGTTGGTTTGTCGCTCTGCGGTCATTTTGTACACACTTTGGGCTACTTAGACCACGACATACAACAGCATGTCGGGGTCTGAACGTGAATATAACAGGTGGACTGAAAATTTCGTAGGCTGACACATAGATGGCGCTACTAGTATTAAATCCATATAATTTTTAGTTAGCCCTAACCTTCAAAAGACATGTGTATAAAGTTGACAGCTTTTGCACTATTAGTATGTGAGTTATAGCATTTTTAGTGTTCATCACGTGCAGTCCGCTCGGCTGACTGTCGATTGGACTCCGGTGTGAAATGATGGAGCTATGTTTCATCCATTGTCACATATCGACGCAAAAATTCGGATTTATTACGATTGAACAGCTCCAAACACTGCTCAGAATCATCCATTCGTTGTTGTTTTTGATCGATTGTGAACTCTGCGCGGCATCCACTTTGAACAGAGCTTTCGCATATCGAAATATCCATTCACGATATGTCCAACACGTTCCTTTGATATCTTTAGGGTCCCAGCTATCTCCATCAACTTCACTTTACGGTTATCAGAAATTATTTTGTGGACGTTTTTGATGTTTTCGTCGGTAATAGCCTATTTGAGGCGTCCACTGCATGCATCGTCCTCGGTGCACATTTCGCCTCGTTTAAATTTAGCAAACCACTTCTCTACAGTTGATTTTCCTGGTGCAAAGTCCGAATCATGTTTATCAAGCCAACCTTTGGCTTCAATAGTATTTTTTTTCGCCAAAAAGCAATGCTTTAATTAGCACACGAAATTCCTTGTTATCCATTTTTTCAAACTAACAAAAATTGCTTCACTAAAAATGCTATAACTCACATGCTAATAGTGCAACAGCTGTCAAATTTATACATGGGTTTTCGAAAGTTAGGGCTAACTAAAAATATGGATAGCGCAATCTATGTGTCAGCCTATGAACATGTCAGCCCAACTGTTATAATAAGTTTAACGTGGATTCCGAACCACTAACAAGCATCCATGCCACAGCCAGCATTCGATTCTGAATCTTGTGGAACCAAAGGCCAGAGCGCTAGCCAATTAGTAATCGGCATATATATCTATATATATGCAATACGCGTGTGTCAGTACATTTTGTAACATAATGGAAGACTGTTGAATAGCAACAAGTTAAAAATACATGGAATGCACTGAAGAAAAAAAATATCTTTAAGTAAGACGGGCGAATGTTTGTTAATTAGTTTATTTTTTTAAATCTCTCTGAATGATTAACAAATTTCATTTATTTAAAGCATGAATTATTTTTTTTCAAAGGTGATATCGTAGTACCGGTATTCGAAGGCCATTGTGGTGAATGTGACTTCTGCAAAGACCCTCGCACATGTATGTGCCAAAAACAAACGGTAAGTTAAAATTAGATGTTAAATTTTATTCTATATCCGATTAAATGAAGAAGTAAGGAACTGTAAACCACTATTCTACTTGATTCAATGCAAAATGCTTAAGCTGTGTCCAGATTAGAAACATTCACTCGAATATCCCTCTGATAGAATATTGGAAGGTTGAAATGCATGAATCGCGTAATGCAACATCGATCGCAGTCTTAAATAGTTCCCTTTTGTTTTTTATCATAGATAATTGTACTCTTACTCGATTTAG
This sequence comes from Caerostris darwini, assembly GCA_021605075.1. Classification (NCBI taxonomy): domain Eukaryota; kingdom Metazoa; phylum Arthropoda; class Arachnida; order Araneae; family Araneidae; genus Caerostris; species Caerostris darwini. Next base: position 28,635 of record BPLQ01006286.1, on the reverse strand, counting down.
TCTCTCTTTTTTAAATTTTTGTAAATTTTAAATAATTTTGTAGCTTTTATTTAATTAATTTTGTAACTGGAGATAAGGGGGGATATTTCCCGCAAGAACTCGGTAAATAATACCCCCTTTAACCTTAGCGAACAGAATCGCGTCTGCTACGATTTTCTTTCAAACTGAAACAAATCGATTGCTCAAATTTTTGTTGTTGTTGTGACTAATTCTCAGTGTCCGGGAGCCCATATTTATATGCCATCAGGAATATATTTTAAATGCATAATTTAACAATTTTTAATCATGCCATTCATAACAATTTTACAATGAAACTACGTGAATTAAGTGAAGGATTTTAAATTGCTAATAAGGAATATTAAATAATATTTCTGCAAACTTTATATAGTCAAATGCAAGCATTCATAGTACTTAAAACTTCATTACATTTTTTTTTCTTCCAGAGGAATCACTTGCAGATGGACGGAACATCTCGCATCACTTGCAAGGGTAAACCCATCGCCCAGATGTCAACCATCAGTACTTTTTCACAGTATACAGTCACCAATGAAATCAACGTAGCCAAGGTGAGTCAAACTAAGAACAAAATTGCGCTGAAAAAATCACAGTTACCCCTCTAATCCCCATAAAAAATAATGCATTTATACAGGTTTAATTAATTTATGCTAGAGCAAAATTACAACCAAAATCGACATGATTACGTTTCAGACATGTTCATTTAATTAATAACAAAATGTCAACCCGACACACTTGTGATCAATTTCACGGGCCGAGGTGCGTGGTTATGTACCGTCCTTTCTAATATGACTCCATTTTGTTTTCATTATTTTATTCAAATAATAACAACACATCTACAAACTTGACAAACATAATTCATACATAAATCTATAAAAATTTAGTATCCATTGATGATGTAACTTCTAAATCGATTTACAAAGATTACAGGACTCGCCTTCAAGATTACAGGTCTTGCCTCATCTAAATTCTATACCAGTCTGATGCATTTTCCCCAATGTACAGGGAAAATACATTATAGTTCCCCTTTAATAGGGATTATCGAGTATTTGTGGCTTGAATTGCCACATCATGCTGAAATTAGCTTGCAGAAAGATTTAAATTCGAATCCGCTAACTGCATTTAGCGCTTACAGAAACGAAGAGTTTCGATGGCGATTGTAACAATGAGCGTACTACTGTGACCAAAAAGTAAGACCAATTATTTTTTTTTTCAAAAACTCTTTATTTACTCTTCGGAATTTATTTCATCGCCTTCAAAGTAATCCCCTCCGGACACAATGCACTTATGCCAACTTTATTTCCCAATCCTCATTGCATTTTAAAAAGTCATAGGCAAGGATGGCCTTCAAAGCGAGCAGCGATTCACGTTGAATCTCTTCAATCGACTAAAAACGGTGCTCCCGGAGTGGCCTTTTGAGTTTAGGAAATAGCCAGAAGTCGCACGGTGTGAATACGGTGGTTGTGGAACGATATGGGTTTCATTTTTGACGAAAAGATCACGAAGAAATAATGCAGTGTGAGATGGCACATTCAGTGTTTTCGGTACCTATCGAGATTGGACGCGTTTGAGGCCCAAAATGGAATGGACCGATCCCTTTGAAATTCCAACGTCATCAGCAAGGTCTCTAATTGTAAATCGACGGTTTGCAAGCACCCAATCTTTAATTTTTTGGACGTGAACTTCGTCGGTTTACATGGATGGTCGACCAGAGGGCTCTTCGTCTTCAAAACGTTCTCTGCCTTCTTTGAACTGTTTATACCACTTGTAAACATTTATTTCCGGTATAGAAATGCTCACCAAATGCCTTCAACAACATTCTATACGTTTCCGCAAACAAAACTGAATGCAAGTTCTTTGCTCAATTCATTCAGACATTTCAAAAATCGCCGGAATCAGTTTCAGCGTCTCACAAAGCTAAGCATAACTCAAACACTAATGAATATTTTGACGTGAAATTTCACACAGATGTCAAGGACCGTGTCAGAAACCTAAAAAAAAAAAAAAGAAAAAAAAATTTAATATTCCATAAGCCCCGGAATTTTAAATTGAATATTGGTCTTACATTTTGGATAAAGTAATATATATATATATATCGGAACTTCGGGAACGTTCACTAAATAGAGAGTTTTTACATTTACCGTAGGACGTCCGTTAGCTTTTTCTCCTTAGCGCGCATGCTCAGTTTCCTATGAGCATGCGCACTGGGGAGAAAAAGCTAACGGACGTCCTACGGTAACTAACGTACGGTATGCAAAAACTCTCTAATATTAAACGTTACCCTATCTTGGTTAATGTTTAATCTGCTACATATTAGAGAGTTTTTGCAGACCGTATTTTGGACGTCCGTTAGCTTTTTCTCCCTAGAGCGCATGCTCACAGGAAATTGCGCATGCGTATCTGTAATAATGTTTCCTATGAGCATGCGCGCTAGTGAGAAAAAATTAACGGACGTCCAAAATACGGTATGCAAAAACTCTCTATTGTCGCTCTAGTGCCGAATAGTCTCGGGTCAAAGTGCCCAGCAGTCAAAAACTACAATTTTGTTCATTCATTGTTGTTTGAGAACACTCTTTTCTTCCATTAGGTAAACCCGAAGGCGAACCCCAACACCCTGTGCTTAGCTGGCTGCTGCATCCCCACGGGCTACGGGGCAGTCATGAATGCAGGGAGGGTCCACCCAGGTGCCACGTGCGCCGTCTGGGGACTCGGAGGGGTGGGCATGTGCGTGCTTATGGGGTGCAGGGACGCAGGCGCTTCCAAAATCATCGGAATCGACACCAATCCCAATAAATTCCCCTTGGGTAAGTTTCTCTTTTTTTTTTCCAGCAAATAATTTAAGTATTTACTGGGATGCTACATCTTTCTTTTCTTCGACACCCTATGCGTTATTGGACAATTCTTTTCTGCTTGTTTTGCAAATAGGGGACTTAATTAGTGAACAATCAGATATTACTTATACTTGCTATTGTAAGAACAATATATCAAGACAAATCTCTTCAATTTCTTTTCTATGCCATTTTATTGATCTTAGATATCAGCGAAAAACTTTACTGCTTATGTAACATGCAGAAAAACTAAAATAAGTACATTGATAATCATTAGGGATTGCAATACCGGTATACCGAATACCGGAATTTTGAGCTATTTGTATAATTTTGTAATACCGGTATTCACAAGTTTGAATACCTTTTTTTCGGTTATTTACTAGAAATTTAGAATTCTTATATATGAAATTCTTATTCTTATCTGTGAGTTCTTATTCAGAATTCAGAACCTATCCACATTCAGAAGAATTCGGTACAGTTATCGAAGATTATAATGACACTAATGTTGATAGTGAAAAGGAATTGTCTCTTGAACAAAAATTAGAATTAGCGATAACTAAAATAATTATATCCAAAACAATCCGACGAGAAATAGATTTATTTGAAGATGAGAGATTTAGAAGTAAATACTTGGAAAAAGTATATCGCGCATTGCTAACACTACCACCAACTAACGTAGATGCTAAAAGAGCGTTTTCGACAGCTGGTCATTTTTGCACAAAATTACGTTCCCGGCTTAATGATAGTACAACTGATGCATTAGGTTTTCTAAGATCACATTTCAAAAATTTGTAATAGTATAATAGACTGGATAGTGATATTTACACTTTATGTGATTTAAATAAATAAGATGTTGCTTTACTTTTTTGTGGTTCTTTATATACTGTTATTATTTATAAGTTACAAATTTTTTTTGTCATATTTACATTCTGTAATGAAACTGGCAAATAAAACAAAAAAAAAAATCTGTTAAGATCTAAAAAATACCGAATACCGGCATTGAACTTTTCGTCCGATCTTGCAATCCCTAATAATCATTAAAGAAAGACAAAAAAATTTTTTTTTATAAAATTTAAAAAATAAGCCTGTCGCTCTGCATATCAATCATAAAATCGTATCTTACGTCCTAAGAAAAAAAACATTAAAAAAAAGTAAATAAAATAATACATTAGATTTCGCTAATTTGTAAAACTGAAAATCAACCATTTTTATGTTGTGCATATTACATTCGCGGTCTACCTATTTAACGCCTCTTTGATTAGGTGAATTTGTGGCATCCTCTTTGAAGATTCTCCTCGTAGGATAAATACTACAGGATTCGTAAGAATCATTGATGGCCTTTAATTAACCAGAGGCTAGATTTTATGTTATTGGAAAAGACAGAATGGTTAAATTTGTGGCACCATCTTACAAAATATCTTTCGTATGATAAGTGCTACGGGATTTGTAAGAATCATAGAAGGCCTGTAATTAACCAGATGCTAGATTTTATGTTATTGAAAAAAGACGGATTGGTTAAATTTGTGGCCCCATTTTCCAAGATACTTCTCATACAATAAATGCTACAGGATTCGTAGGAATTATAGATGGCTTGTAATTAACCAGATTTTATGTTATTTTGGAAAAGACAAATTGGTTAAATTTGTGGCATCATCTTCCAAAATACTTCTCAAACAACAAGTGCTACAGAATTCGTAGGAATCATAGACGGCCTGTAATTAACCAGATACTAGATTTTATGTTATTGAAAAAGACGGATTGGTTAAATTTGTGACCCCATTTTCCAAGATACTTCTCATCAATGCTGCTACAGGATTCGTAGGAATTATAGATGGCTTGTAATTAACCAGATTTTATGATATTGGAAAAGACAGATTGGTTAAATTTGTGGCATCATCTTCCAAAATACTTCTCAAACAACAAGTGCTACAGAATTTGTAGGAATCATAGACGGCCTGTAATTAACCAGATACTAGATTTTATGTTATTGAAAAAGACGGATTGGTTAAATTTGTGGCCCCATTTTCCAAGATACTTCTCATACAATAAATGCTACAGGATTCGTAGGAATTATGGATGGCTTGTAATTAACCAGATTTTATGATATTGGAAAAGACAGATTGGTTAAATTTGTGGCATCATCTTCCAAAATACTTCTCAAACAACAAGTGCTACAGAATTCGTAGGAATCATAGACGGCCTGTAATTAACCAGATACTAGATTTTATGTTATTGAAAAAGACGGATTGGTTAAATTTGTGGCCCCATTTTTTTCCAAGATAACTTCTCATACAATAAATGCTACAGGATTCGTAGGAATTATAGATGGCTTGTAATTAACCAGATTTTATGATATTGGAAAAGACAGATTGGTTAAATTTGTGGCATCATCTTCCAAAATACTTCTCAAACAACAAGTGCTACAGAATTCGTAGGAATCATAGACGGCCTGTAATTAACCAGATACTAGATTTTATGTTATTGAAAAAGACGGATTGGTTAAATTTGTGGCCCCATTTTCCAAGAAACTTCTCATACAATAAATGCTACAGGATTCGTAGGAATTATAGATGACTTGTAATTAACCAGATTTTATGATATTGGAAAAGACAGATTGGTTAAATTTGTGGCATCATCTTCCAAAATACTTCTCAAACAACAGTGCTAAAAATTCTAGGAATCATAGACGGCCTGTAATTAACCAGATACTAGATTTTATGTTATTGAAAAAGACGGATTGGTTAAATTTGTGGCCCCATTTTCCAAGAAACTTCTCATACAATGCTACAGGATTCGTAGGAATTATAGATGGCTTGTAATTAACCAGATTTTATGATATTGGAAAAGACAGATTGGTTAAATTTGTGGCATCATCTTCCAAAATACTTCTCAAACAACAAGTGCTACAGAATTCGTAGGAATCATAGACGGCCTGTAATTAACCAGATATTTTATGTTATTGAAAAGAATGATTAGTTTAAATTTGTGGCCCCCATTTTCCAGATTTTCATGTTATTGAATTAACCAGATTTTATGTTATTGGAAAAGACAAATTGGTTAAATTTGGGCATTAAAATACTTCTCAAACAACAAGTGCTACAGGCATAGTCCCATTTTTTTATGTTATTGAAAAGACCAAGAAACTTTTCTCATACAATAAATGCTACAGGATTCGTAGGAATTATAGATGGCTTAACCAGATTTTATGTTATTGGAAAAGACAAATTGAAATTTGTGGCATCATCTTCAAAATACTTCTCAAACAACAAGTGCTACAAATTCATGGAATCTGTCAATGACCTGTAATTAACCAGATACTAGATTTTATGTTAAAAAGACGGATTGGTTAAATTTGTGGCATCATCTTCCAAAAATAGATGGCTTGTAATTAACCAAACAACAACTGGTTAAATTTCGCTTCCACTTCTCAAATGCTCAGAATTCGTAGGAATCATAGACGGCCTGTAATTAACCAGATACTAGATTTTTATGTTATTGAAAAAGACGGATTGGTTAAATTATAGATGACCTGTAATTAACCAGATTTGTTATTGGAAAGACAATTGAAATTTGTGGCATCATCTTCCAAAATACTTCTCAAACAACAAGTGCTACAGAATTTGTAGGAATCATAGACGGCCTGTAATTAACCAGATACTAGATTTTATGTTATTGAAAAAGGCGGATTGGTTAAATTTGTGGCCCCATTTTCCAAGATACTTCTCATACAATAAATGCTACAGGATTCGTAGGAATTATAGATGGCTTGTAATTAACCAGATTTTATGTTATGGAAAAAAGACAAATTGGTTAAATTTGTGGCATCATCTTCCAAAATACTTCTCAAACAACAAGTGCTACAGAATTCGTAGGAATCATAGTCGGCCTGTAATTAACCAAATACTAGATTTTATGTTATTGAAAAAGACGGATTGGTTAAATTTGTGGCCCCATTTTCCAAGATACTTCTCATACAATAAATGCTACAGGATTCGTAGGAATTATAGATGACCTGTAATTAACCAGATTTTATGTTATTGGAAAAGACAAATTGGTTAAATTTGTGGCATCATCTTCCAAAATACTTCTCAAACAACAAGTGCTACAGAATTCGTAGGAATCATAGACGGCCTGTAATTAACCAGATACTAGATTTTTATGTTATTGAAAAAGACGGATTGGTTAAATTTGTGGCCCCATTTTCCAAGAAACTTCTCATACAATGCTACAGGATTCGTAGGAATTATAGATGGCTTGTAATTAACCAGATTTTATGATATTGGAAAAGACAGACTGGTTAAATTTGTGGCATCATCTTCCAAAATACTTCTCAAACAACAAGTGCTACAGAATTCGTAGGAATCATAGACGGCCTGTAATTAACCAGATACTAGATTTTATGTTATTGAAAAAGACGGATTGGTTAAATTTGTGGCCCCATTTTCCAAGATACTTATACAATAAATGCTACAGGATTCGTAGGAATTATAGATGACCTGTAATTAACCAGATTTTATGTTATTGGAAAAGACAGATTGGATTGCCAAATTTTGTGGCATCATCTTCCAAAATACTTCTCAAACAACAAGTGCTACAGGAATTCGTAGGAATCATAGACGGCCTGTAATTAACCAGATACTAGATTTTACGTTATTGAAAAAGGCGGATTGGTTAAATTTTGGCCCCCATTTTCCCAAGATTTTACAATAAATGCTACAGTTTATGGGAATTAAATTGTAGATTTTATGATATTGGAAAAGACAGATTGGTTAAATTTGTGGCATCATCTTCCAAAATACTTCTCAAACAACAAGTGCTACAGAATTCGTAGGAATCATAGACGGCCTGTAATTAACCAGATACTAGATTTTATGTTATTGAAAAAGACGGATTGGTTAAATTTGTGGCCCCATTTTCCAAGATACTTCTCATACAATAAATGCTACAGGATTCGTAGGAATTATAGATGACTTGTAATTAACCAGATTTTATGATAGTGGAGAAGACAAATTGGTTAAATTTGTGGCATCATCTTCCAAAATACTTCTCAAACAACAAGTGCTACAGAATTCGTAGGAATCATAGACGGCCTGTAATTAACCAGATACTAGATTTTATGTTATTGAAAAAGACGGATTGGTTAAATTTGTGGCCCCATTTTTCAAGATACTTGCTACAGGATTCGTAGGAATTATAGATGACCTGTAATTAACCAGATTTTATGTTATTGGAAAAGACAGAATGCTTAAATTTGCGGCACCATCTTACAAAATACCTTTCGTATGATAAGTGCTACGGGATTCGTAGGAATCATAGAAGGCCTGGTGGCCCTTAAATTTGTGGCATCATCTTCCAAAATACTTCTCAAACAACAAGTGCTACAGAATTCGTAGGAATCATAGATGGCCTGTAATCAACCAGAGGTTAGTTTTTATGTTATTGGAAAAGATAGAATGGTTAAATTTGTGGCACCATCTTACAAAATACCTGTCATATGATAAGTTCTACAGGATTCATAGAAGGCCTGTAATTAACCAGAGACTATTAGATTTTATGTTATTGGAAAAGACAAATTATGAGGGTTGGAATTTTGATGTTGATAGCAGTATTGTAAAGTTGTCATGACATTGAAACAAACAACATTATTTATAATATACAATTATACAGGAAAGTCCTTTCTAGCACGACTTGAGATTACAGAATATTACTGTAACAAAACCGGGCCTGAATGGTCGAGTGGCTAGCGCTCTGGCGCTCGGTACCACAGGTTTCTTGTTCGAGTCCCGGCGGTGCCATGGTTGTTTGTAGTGGTTCGGAATCCACTTTAAAAAGTAGGTCCCAGTCTAATAGGATCGTAGAGCGTTGCGGCGGCATTGTTACTCCGCGTCCGTGGCTTATCTTCAAGTGACACGCGCCTCCAGGGTAATACAAAGTGAGTACGTCTGTGCAGCACTTGCCTTAAGGCATCTGAGACCAAGCTGTCTGTGTTTGCCAGCTGCATTAGAAAGAAAAAAAAACTGTAACAAAACCTTGTCGTAACTTCGTACAACGAATTTCACCTAATTTTGTGAGTAGCATGGGAATTTGTTTTTATTATTATAGTAACGTATATGCAGTTTTAAATTTTGAATTTATTATTCACAAATTTTTGTAATATTTTTATATTTGCATATATATGTATTACATTTCTATTTTAGCCAAGCAGTTCGGAGCAACAGAATTCTTAAATCCCAAGGATGTGTCCAGTGTCCCCGAAAAATTGGCCGAAATGACCAATGGAGGGGTGGACTATTGTTTCGTTTCTGTTGGCATTACACCTGTCATGGTAAGTTTTTTTATAGTCAATAATATGACACATTTTTTTTTTCATATAATTGATTTATTTAAATGCGAAAAAAGGATGTATTTAAGTCCTTATGACATCCTTATATTAAGTTTTTAAGCCAAAATTGTTATATCAAATAATAATTTGCTACCAAGTTTTATTAAAATATTCTCGTTTTGATGACTTAAATATTCTACTATATTACAATTTTTCTTTTTTTCTTCATTGGCGCAACAGCCCCATGGTGAACCAGGGCCGTCTGCCTATTGCTTTATATCGAGACAGACGATGCTTCTTTTTACGGGATAGGGTTGTCAGCTTTACGCCCAACAGTCATATTAGATCGAGACTTACGGTTTAAAGTGAATTCCGAACCACTACAAACACCCATTGCATAGTTGGAACTCGAACTCTATGGCACTGAGTGCCAGTTACTTTTCCATCGGGTCCCTTTTTCACCATTTACTATTATGTTATATGCAATATATATATATATATATACGCCGTCCAGTCACATTAATGTGACCACCTGTCTAAAGCCAGAATATACACTCTTGTACATTCTGGGTTTAAGTAGAATGGGGTATCAAGTAGAATTCTTTATATACACTCCACTGCAATGTGCTGCCACCTGCCTTTTGTGATGGGTTCTTTCACTTTGACGTCTAAAGTAGGTGGTGGTCACATTAATGTGACTGGACTGTATATATATACATGTATGTATGTATATATATATATATAAAGAGAGAGAGAGAGAGACCGCCTCTATTACAATTCTAAAAGTAAAAAAGAAAGCCAAGAATTTTATTAAAAAAATACAATACATACGTATTGCACGATAATGCTATACATTGAAAATACACTACAGAAGGCCATTATTATAAGAAAATTTCTGATTAGTCAGAGATAATTATTACTGGCACAATCAACTTGAGATATATGCTCCAAGTATTGCATTCTTCAGAATATTTCATTCATTTTTCCTTCTCAAAAAGGAAACTCTTTTCCTTTTCAAACTGGAGATTTAATGCGGAAAATATAATTTGTTCTTCAATTTAAAGCGTTCTGATCGTTCAAACTTGTCTCAATATAGACATATTAAACTAGTCAATTATTTAAAACAACGAGGGGATAATGGAAAACTAAGGTATAAAAACAAAGATCTAACTTTATCAAAGATAACCGAATCTTATTTTGAGAAAAAATAGCATCGAATTTCACTTAGTCCGTTTTTGAGCTTGGTTTGTTGCTCTACGGTCATGTTGTGTAAGTGAACTAAATAGACCGGAATCAGCAGTATAAAAAAGATTCCGAACGACTAACAAACAACCCATGTCACTGCCAAGATTTGAACATGAAGCCCGTGGTACCACAAGTAAGAGAGCTAGCCACTTGACATCAGGCCGCTCACTTAGTCCTAAAGAAATTTAAATCGATTTTTAATAAAACCGCCATTTTTTAAAATAATTTGTGCCAAATTTCGTTCCTACTATGAGTAGCATATTCTACTGTTTATGCACTACACATAAGCAGTATTTAATCTACTATTTTTGTCTGCGCTAGTGCATGTACGTGTATTAAAATTTTTATTATTACACCCAAAATGCACCACTAAATGATACGTTGCATTTGCAATATTACATCTTCATTTGTTTCCGTTAAATTGATGTTTGAAAAAAAAAATATTCAAATAAAGTACAAGTTAGGGCCTGGTATGCGTGTGATCATGATCAGTGCTGTTCGTAGATGCAAACTAAATTATTTCTCAAAATAATTAAACGATGTTTAGCTGCCCTATTTATTAAAATTGCAAAGGCGGCACTGCACAACTGCAATACATAACACAATTATAACATATAACAAATATTTACAAAATCATCTTAAAAACATGTTCGTTTAAGAGTCTTCGTACCCTCCGTACTAGCCGGAACCCTTTACTCGACATGGCACACTCCCTTTTCTCTTCATCCCTCTCCCATTAATGGATTTAAAAATAAATAAATAAACATGCAAAGTCCAAAGTCGAAAATAAAGGTCAACCCGTCCTTGCAAAAAAGGTCTAGTAACTTTGAACTTTTCCCCATTGGCTACATTTTGTTTCGGGAAGACATGGTGGATCCTCACTGATAATTTCATTAAAAAAATATAAAAAATCCTCAATTACTTTTATTTATATCGATGTAGGAAACTTATGTATACAACCAAAAATAGATTCCATAGACGATTTAATTATCTTAATCACTTAGTCAAGACAATTTTTTTAATCAACTCATGATCTTAAGCATTCAGAAGAAGAAAAAAAACCCAATATTTACAACACGCTAATATCTCTTTTAACAAATATTAGCCCTAACATAGTTCATCACGTTATCCGTTAACGATCGTAAAAATAATCACAATATCGTTCCACCGTTCTAATAATAAGTAAAAAACTGCCGTTCATTTATTAGGTTCGCAGACATGCTTTTAACACACATGCGTGCGAGAATCGATTGCTGTTACCTGTTGTTGGAACATCATCCAGTTCTTGTTGCCTAATGCAAAACACACTTCTCGCTGCTTATTTTAGTCGGAACCGGGGTGCTACCCGATCGATGGAGACTCATGAATATTAACTAAATGGTAGATAAAAGAAAAAAGGGGTTGCTTTTAAAGATTGGATGTCGTCCAGCTTTTAGGAAATGTGAAGTTTGCATAGTTTTTGTTTTCACTAGTGGCTGGTTTGCCTTTACAAAGGCACATGCGCAGATAAGATAAATGTTGCTTGTAGTGATACACGATGCTAGTTAATGCAAAATGTGTTTTATTCCAGACTTTATAAGGCTACAAAATGGATAATATATATTGTACATTTCTGTGTAGTACAACGTTTGTGTTTTATTCAATTCCTTCTATTAGCTCACATTCTCCCTATATATATCATGTTCAAATTTTCATTCTTTCATAAAACACTTTTTATTCATCCACTCCAGTTCAAATACATTTTTTTTTTTAATTTGCAGTGGATGACACTGGATGTTGATACAGTTTTTTTTTTCAAATATTAATTTAATAATTAAATTTAATTCATTAATTTTTGGGTTTTTTTAGATTTAAGTTGCCTATATCTACCAATAAATGGCGCCCGATAAAATTTAAAAAATGAATGACTATTATTTATAAAGGACTTTCTGCAATAGAGTGAAAAAAATAGGAATTGACTTAATTTTTTTTATATATATATTACTTGTTTTTGTTTATACACCTTTATTATTATGATGCTAGTTAATGCAAAATGTTTTTATTCCCAAATTTTATAAGGCTTCAGAATGGGTGATATATACTGCACATTTGCGTGTAGTACAACGTTTATGTTTTATTTTAGAAACAAATTCGAAAGTTGTATAATGTTTAAATAATATTTGTGATAATTAATTCTTCAATATAAATTACAGTTCTAATAACTAACTAACTAACTCATTGGCACTACAGCTCATGTTGAACCGTGGCCGTCTGCCAATTGGCAGATTCCGATGTTTTCTGTTTACGGCGTAGGTTTCTTAGCCCTATGCCTAATCATCTGATTTACCGCTCTACGCTCATAAAAGGCCGGTACATAAGGTTTAAAAAGGATTCCACACCACTACAAATACCCATAGCACAGACAGGACTCGAACGCGAAACCTGTGGCATAGGAGCACTAATCACTTTACCATCAGGCCGTACAATTGTAATAAGTTACTTTATATAAAGCAATTAAAATCATTAGTAAATAAAAACGAAAAAAATAAATATACAGTCATGATTTCAACAGCAAAATCTGATTGAAGTTAAAATGCAATAAAGTAAGAATTTAATTTAATACATATTATTGAGTTTAATTCTACTTACTATATGTAATATAGACAACGGCCAAACCATGCTGAATATACCGGTTCTCGTTAGATCACCGAAGTCAAAATCATTGGGCGCGGTCAGTACTTGGGTGGGTGACCACCTGGGAACACCGCGTGCCGTTGGCATTCACAAATTTGGGACCTGAATGGCCGAGTGTCTAGCGCTTTGGCGCTCGGTGCCACAGGTTTCGGGTTCGAATCCCGGCGATGCCATGGATGTTTGTAGTGGTTCGGAATCCCCTTTAAGCCATAGGTCCCGGACTCCTATGACTGTAAGAGCGTCACGGAGCCAAAGTCAGACTTCTACCTACGGGTGCTCCATCACAACAGAAGCTGCTTCCTTCCCCTTCAATCATGAGTACGTATGGGTTCGTGGGCTTGGCCAGCCAAGTGGGATAAGAAACAACAACATATGTAACATATTGGAGTTAAAAATTACCTTTTTGAGATATGATTCACTTCTTTTTAGCACTAATACGAATTCAACCTTAATTTGAGAATACGTACTAACACAGTGATAAATATTAAATATTGATGATAAATATCAAAAAAATGATATTGCATATAAGTATTTAAATAAGATCAATCCATTCACACAAGCCTTTTTTATCAATATATATATATATATTACAATTTGCAATGATCAAATCATAAAACGTACAAATGTTTGTTGACCTAAATCAAGTATTTTGGTCAACAAATATTTGTATGATTTATGATTTAAAGATATTGAGATTCAAATTTAAAGAAAATTAAGATGAATTTTTAATTAAACTTCTACTTTAAAAATTAATTTAATTAATTAATTTTTAATTAAAATTAAATTTTAAAAAAATTAATCTAAATTATATTAAAAGATACTGTGATTCAAATTTCATGGTTTTTTTGTTATTCTTACAATTCAGCGGTAATCATATAGCCAAGCATATATATATATATTCCCAACTCGGCAAATTAAGAATATTTTAATGCCAATTTTTTACTATTTCTTTATATGTGCAAATATTGCGAAAAACAATTTTAATACATGGTATATGGAGATGCGCAGGTATTATTTTTATTTAAATTTATTATCTTTTTCAGTTGCCGAAAGGTATAAGTCCTAAAGTTTTTAAGATGTCCCAATAAATACTTATGTTTTTATTTACACATCATGTACATAGGTTGATTTTGTAACAGAGCCTTCCCTCAGACAAATGATTTTTATATACTTTTCTTATCAAATTAATAAATAAAAAAATTTTAAAAATAAATGCATTTAAAAACATTAACTTCCTCAGTGTTTGTTTTCTGAACATAATCGCATTGACTTCTGAGCGACTCATATAACCATTGAACTAAACTTTAAAGAGTCGTAAACCACGTTTAATCGGTTAATATTATGTAAATGCGTATTTAGATTTATACGGCTTTTTATTTTGTTATTAACTACAGAGATACCATCCTGAAATGAGACTTTTCAGTAGTACATCAGTTATAATGAGTTTGCAATTCCTTCTATTAGCTCACACTCTCCCTATATATATCTTGTTCACATTTTCAATCGTTCATAAAATACTTTTCATTCATCCATTCAAGTTCAGATACATTTTTTTGAACTTGCAGTGGATGGCACTGGATGTGAATACAGTTTTTTCAAATATTAACTAATTCATTAAATTTAATGAATTAATTTTAGTGTTTGTTTAGATTTAAGTTGCATGTATCTACCCATAGAGGGCGCCCGATAAACTAAAAAAAATGAATGAAAATTATTTATAAAGGACTTTCTGCAATAGAGTGAAAAAAGAAAGCAGGAATTGGCTTTGAAAAAAATTTTTTTTTATTACTTGTTAACTACAGAGATGCCACCCTGAAATGAGACTTTTCAGTAGTACATCAGTCATAATATTTTTTTTCCCGCCAACAGGAGCAAGCCTTCATGTCCAGCCACCCCCAGTGGGGAAAGACGGTGATCATCGGCTTGGCAGATATCGGCGAGACGATGAAGGCGGGAATCTGGGAACTGATTTATGGAAGACAACTTGTTGGAACCTTCTACGGATGTAAGTAGAATGGATATCTTACAGCAAGCAATGTCTCACTAGAACAAGCATCGGTTTTAAAATAATTAGGCACTTAACATATTAATCTCATGACAGCAATTGATCGCTCATAATAATCTCGACGCATATTAATATCAACGCTTCATCGCTTGCATTAACATTTCCGCCCGAAACAAACAGTTGAAAACTCTTTCTCTGAAACAAAACTTTCATCACACCACACCCCTTACCAGTTAGAAAGGTGACAGTGGAACGTCGATGAGCCTCATAAATGCAATGGACAGGCTTGGTGGTATGGTATTGTGGTGGTGGTATTAGTTTACAAAATGATGGTTTACTAATGTTTCTTTACAACATCAATTAGAATTAGTTTACTAAATACTAATTGATTATATAAAGAAACATTATAAACAAACTCAATTTTATAAATTATATGAAATTTAAATGTGGTTAAAATACTTATAAAATTGATATAAACTTTTCTTACTTCCCTGATTTTGTTTAATACACTGCACACCCTGTGACCCACATGATTTTTACTTGCTATATTTTTCAATTATTCGTCATTTACTTCATTATCGTGTATTTCATTATTATTCATTACTGTTTGTTCATTATAGTTTATTCGTTATATTTTGTTTATAGTTTTTAAAATGGTAGTTAGTGGAAGGACAGTGCCTTCCGTGAGGACTTTTAGGGGTAAATGCCCCTCATTCTCATGAAGTATCTTATTTGTTCTTAATAGTATATTAGTTTCCTCAAAGATCTTCTACCATTGCTGATCCAAGATAGCCTTTCATAAGCCTCAATGCCCTGTCTGGAGGATGCCGGTGGAAAGCACTTTTGACAACTTTGAAGGTGAAATAGCCGCCATTTCTTTGGCCTTTGACAAAATAGAGCAGTGTGAAAAAGAAAATATCATCTTTTTTTTGTTGGAGTGGCAATTACGACCTTGACAACTTCCAATCACTGTCAATGAAAGAAAAAAAGAAAAGTCTGAGTTGCTGAGAAAAGTCTCTCAAAGCTTACTTGGTTTGCCGATAAAGCAATAACTGTCTTTGCTGGTGGTCGTATTATTGAAGGAATATTCAATTGCCTCCTTAACATTTAAAACACAAAGACACATGAGTCACACCGTCACATTTCCACATGAATTCCTGGAAGTTTTGAAAAATTAAAATTATTTCAAATTATAAAATAGATTACTAATAAATATAATATTTTTTTTCATTATAAAAAAGATCGGATTTTTAAACTGATTCCTGACTCAAACACCCGACTCTTAAATTCTCGATTGCCCGCTTCCCACCTCTGCTTCCAAGAAATTAAGGTACTCATGCATTCGCGTCTGATTTCAGCTTACAAGGCCAGACTGGGCATTCCTGATTTAGTTGACAAGGTCGTGAGCGGGCAGATCCAACTGGAGAAGCTCATATCCCACCGACTGCCACTCGACAAGATCGAGGAAGGATTCAAGATGCTCACAACTGGGGAATCGTAAGTCGTTTTTTTTTTATTAAATGGCTTCTAACATTGATTAGTTATTACATTAATATAATAATACTCGTTAATTAACGTTCATAGCTCATAATATTACGTTGTTATATTCCTTCAAACACATATTATATTCTGTCCAAACATAGATAGATTCTTTAAATGTAATTATATATATATTATATATATAATGTAATTATATATATCGGATCGGTGTGCTTGCAGTGGATTCCCACCCATGTGGGCATCTATGGAAATGAAATTGCTGATCTGCTCGCTAGGGAAGGTTGCGAACTTCCCAAAGCTTGTTCTTCCAATCTGTTAGCTTCAGAGGTTCACTCCATGACTTTAGCAAGAGTGAATACCGCTTGGAGGTCGCCACCCATTCATGCATGGTACGCCTCTAAATATCCTGGCATGTCCTTGCAGTGCTCCTGCCCTAGATCTGCTCAAACGGCTTCAGCTAGACTAAGGACTGGCCACACTAAGAGTTTGACCTTCAATGGAGACATTTGCCCTTTGTCATTGTTCATCCATCGCGTCTCCCTCTCATCTCGTTGATTGTGTTGGTGCCTCTGTGAGGCAACTGTTGAATGAGGGGACAGTTTACGATCTATTGATGCAGCATGATCGACTGGACTTGGTTTAGGATTCTAAATCAAGGGATAAGCACAACAACATATAAAATAAACAAAATGAGATGATGAGCCTTCATCGAATTGGACTTTTGCATTTAATCAAATGATAGTTGGAATTGAAAATCAGCAGACACAAATCAGTTTGTCTTAATTGCTTATGACCTGGAATTTGTCTACAGCAAAATTTATTTTGGAAATATATTTGGGATAACATTGAAATAAATGTATATTTATTTCATTTAATTATTCAACATTTAGTTAACATTAATAACATTTAAATCAACAGGTGCATTAAATTTGATGTGTAACATATTTGTTATAACTTAAAAAGTATAATTCTTAATTTAATCTGAATCTATTATATTTGTTAAGTACCAAGTAGATAAAAATGCATGGGTAAAAATATAGATATTTCAATTGCAGTAAAAAATCTTTTTATAACAAATTCGATATTTTATAAAAATAATAACAAATATTTGCTCATATATATATATATATATACAGAGAGAGAGAGAGAGATTTATAAAAATTATTTATATAATTTTTTTTTCCTGGAATTATTTTGAATTGAGAGTTTCAATTTTCATGGATAATTTTTTCCCAACAGAGCTTACTAGTTTGAATTATTAATTAATAGTAAATAACTAATAATTTGATAGTTACATGCTGATGAATAGCAAATGATTTTATAATGGATATCATTGCATTATTAATAAACATTGTCATCAAGGGAAAAAAAGTAATTTTTTCAAATATTGTATACATTTTTAAAAAAGACATCGAATTTTATTAATTTAAAAGAATTAAGAGTTTTTTGAATTAAAAATTAATATAATTTCCTTTTACAGGCTCAGAGCTATCATTGATTATGATCTCTAAACACAGAGAGGATACCTTGCTTCGAAATGAAAAGCGAAGATGATGAAAATCATTAAAAACTTAAAAAGTCATAGACTTATATTATTCACTTAGGAGTACATTGTAAAAGAAGTAAAATAATTGTAGTCTGTTTTCTTTTTAACAAAAATATAATGTGAAAATATTTTTACGTAAAAGAATACTTTTAAATTCGTTGTAATTTCTAACTAATTTATTTTAGTATCTTTAAAAAGTATATATATATTTTTTATAATAAACATATTTCAATTTATCTGGATCTTATTTTATTTTTAGTTCTTGTTGGAAATTTAACACATTTCATTACCATATATTCACTGGTCTAACATAAAATTATTTATACATTCGATTATTATTATCGTTGTTATCATTAATACATTTCTGTAGGAACTTCATAAAATTAATTGAATATGTAACTTCTTTGAAAAGTTATAAAATATAATTCATGGAAGATTAAATTCATAATATATATTTCTTGGTAATTTTGGTGTTAAGTAGTCACTCTAGATAGATAGTTAAAATTAGTTTAAAGAACTGAATATTTTATAAAATTAAAATAAATTGATATGAAACAAAACTGGAACACTTAAGGAGAACGACTGAAAAGAGAAACTTAAAACTTTCTGAATTAACTTTAAGAGAAATACCTCATCAGGTAAAAATATATCTAGGAAAAAAAATAAATAATAAAAAGGGAATCGAAATATTTTTTTTTTTTTTTTCAAATCGTAGTAATGTGTGTAATCCTCACAGTCCTGCTTCGCGGGACGGCACCCCGTGAGTAATCTACTCATGGAGGGTGGGAAAGGGGGAAGCTTATGTTGTGATAGAATACCCGTAGGTAGAAGACTAACTTGGTTCCGTGACGCTGAAGAAGGAGGACTTTTAGCGGGGCCCGCATTTGCGTATCGTAGGGGAGAAACCCCGGAATATACTCCCTCCCACCTTATATCTTTAAGTTACACGCGCCCCCTGGGCAATGCAAAGTGAGTAACGTCTGTGCAGCGCTTGTCTTAAGGCATCCAAGACCAAGCTGTCTAAGTGTTTGCCAGCTGCATTAGAAAATATATATATATATATATTATTTTTGCTGATTTCTTAGGACTGGAACCAACGAACTGTTTTTTTTTTTTTTTTTTTTTTTTTTCCCATAGATGTTGTATATATTTTTACACATATATTTCAGGAAAATTTTTATTGTGTAAAAAGTATGTAGAAATGGTGCATGTCAGTCCTCATGAAGAAGTCTTCCTTAGGCGATGAAGATTTCGTTTTCATTTCAGCGTAACGAACTGACGGATCTTACTTGCGCCCGTATTTTATTGTATTATTTACCAACAACCTCATCTACTTTCATTTAGCGTAATTTTTAAAAATGATCTTTTTTTGTGTGTGTTTGATATTTATTATCAAAAACATTTAAAATAATCCGTTTGGATTAAAATCTGGGATGATTTATTTGAAAAAAAAAATTATTATTTTAATGTAATAGAATGAAAATAAATAATATTACAAATGGAAGCATTTTATTTTTTTAAAGTCTTTTTATTAAATGCTATAATAATAGAATTAAAGCATTTTATTTTAATATTTTCAAAATAAAATGAACATATAATAAGACGTGCCGTGATTAGTTTATCAGCGCCGTGAAGTTTAGACGTGTCGCGATGGTTCATGATTATTTTTTTCAATTCCTTCTATTAGCTCACACTCTCCCTATATATATCTTGCTCATATTTTCAATCTTTCATAAAATACTTTTTACTCATCCACTACAAGTTCAAATACATTTTTTTTTTAACTTATAGCGGATGACACTGGATGTTAACACAGTTTTTTCAAATATTAATTCATTCATTAAATTGAATTAATTAATTTTAGTTTTGTTTAGATTTAAGTTGCATGTATCTACCCATAGAAGGCGGAAGATAAACTTAAAAAAAAAAAATGAACGAAAATTATTTATAAAGGACTTTTCTGCAATAAAGTGAAAAAAAAGTAGGAATTGACTTTAATTTTTTTTTTTTTTTTTTTTTATATATTACTTGTTTTTTAAATATTTAATTATTTTTGCAGTAAATAGTATTTGAATTTGTTTGTTAGTTATCGCTTTCTATCAATACACTTATACTTATCAGTTAATTACAACTGAGAAATACAATATTAATCTACAATATATTAATATTGCGAGTCTTATAATGTTGAGTAACATAGAAATGATAATATTAATAGTCCACTAATAATGGGAATATAAATGAAATAAAACATTAATATAGCGAGAAAAATATTGGGGTGGGCGAGGCATTTATAAAATATTTTTTTGTTAAAAGGAACTTGAAGAAGCACTGAGAAATTAGCGAAACATGACTAGAAATAGGGCGAAGAAACAATATATATATATATATATATATAAATTTTTTTAAATAGATATGAAAAAAATGAATTACAGATGATAATAAGTTTAATTTTTATCTTAATATACCAACAATCTTTCAAACCTTTCTTCCTCTGTAGGTGGGGGTTACCAATCGATAGGATTGGCCAGTTCGAAAGATTCGATGCTGACCAACCAAAATACACCCGAGTCTGATATAGTTTATTTTAAAAAAACAGTACTGAAGTTTATTTTCAAAGTAGTGTTTATATTGCTTCTCATGTTTCTTTTATGATTAATTTTTCGTAGAATATAGCTCATGTTTTACTTAGAGACACTATTGAAGTTTTGTTTATTATAACCCACCCAAAATAAAGTATTAGCATATGCAAAGTGACCCTATAATCCCATTCTTAAGTAGCATATCCTATTGTTCCCCCCGCACAGCTTCAGAACTTCAAAACGTCTCATTTCCAGGAGGGAAGTAATAATTAAACCCAGAGTAATAATTAAATACAAACAAGCAAAACAAACGGCGCGTAAATTCAAAAAGTCCGACGTTAATGCTGAATAATACTACGGTGATAATGCCCTGCTGGCATGCGCAGTACGCGAGCGTAAATCTATTGGACGGTTGGTTACAAGCTCGTCGAAACGGCAACTAAGAGGCCTACAATGGTGTCCACAAAGAATCTATGAAAACCACGACTGCTGAGTTCTATAAAATAAATAAAGAATATTTGGTACAGTGGACTTAAATAATTGAATGGGCGATTTTAACCAAAATATTTTACATAGGAAGAGATTCAAAGAGTAAAAGACGATCTGATTGAAAAAGGGATTTTTTTTTATTTATTTTTATTCATGAGTAGTTTTTTTATTGTTATTGTTATTTTTTTTATTCATGATTATTTACTTATGATTTATCATCATGAGTATTTACTGTATATTACTTATGATGAGTGCATTACACTGTAAAAAATGATGGAATGTTTCAAGCGAAAATCGTTGAGTGACTGAAATTTGAATCATATAGACATTCGTATAATTAGTGAATATATCTTATGACTGCTCGATATTAAATCTCCCACAGAAATAACTTTTTTCTTTTGTGAATAAATTATAAACGAACGAAAAATCCCAATTCTTAAACCAAATTTAATTACCAAAGTAAATTTTTTAAAATAATGCCAAGAATTTCATTATTATTTATAAATTATTTATTATTCAGAAATATATAAAATCACAAAATTGTTATTGTTTTTTATCCCACTTGATCGACAGCAACATCTATTGACCAAGCCCAAGAACCAGTGTGTTCTCAAACAATGAAATACCGCACCAGAACTTGAGCATAACTGGCTGTTCTGGCAACCAATGCAGGTCAAGGAATGGCTTGAGTCAAGCTACACTTTGGGCAAAGGAGATACAACTTAAGGCTCGGCGGAATCTAGCAAGAGTCGTCTGTTCGGATCAATTAAAGCAGTGCCAGGAAAGTTATAATCATACTATTAATGTACGGTGGTTATAATTTATAATTATAACCCATTATAATTTATAATTATAATCCGTTGCATACCATCTGCGGATATTTTCTTAATCGGAAATTTCATAAAAAAAAATCAATTCTCCCAATTACAACTGCCACCTAAAAATGTTTTTTACTAGCAGAACCTCAAGCGAGAAAAAATAAATAAATAAATAAGCAATCTTCTAAACATAGAGAAGTATAACAGTGGTGGGTAACTGGAAGGGAACAGGGCTTTTACAGAATTTGGCAAAATACATTCTTCGCCATAAATCGTTTGAGATCTAATGGATGATAGAAAGAAGTTAAGGATGATAGAAGAATTAAAAACGTTTTGCCAGGAATCAAAATTTATAATTAATATAAGAGGTTCTCAACTTAAATCTTGCTTAAGGAGGAAGGACGATTCCATTTGATTGGCTGGAGCCAGAAGAAGGTAAAGAGGACACAACGTTTGACCAACCAAAATACACTTGGTTATCTTTTAATTCGGAATTTTTTCATTTCAAATTTGGAGTAATCTGCTTCTTTTTGTCGAAATTTGAGAAAAAGAAGCTGATTATTTTATGATAAAAAAAAAAATAAATAAATAAAAATAAAATAAAAAAAAATTCAATTTTCACTTTTTGATCTTTTTCATCTCATGTCTCATGTTACGTTATACAATAATAGTATGCTCCAGGTTAAACGGGGAAGTATGAAGATTGACCAATCACAAGTCTCCTTGAACAACAACTGGGGGCTAGTGATTGGTCGAAGCTGCTTCACGGCTCGCCACTTAATGCTTCGGTGGTATGGTACGGTATATACCCCGATGTTAACTAATAGATGAATCAAACTGATCTTGATATTATGGCACCTATTACTCCAACAAGATTTGGTTACAACTCAACGTCCACAATAGACCTTGCTCTAATAAAAAATTTCTTGTTTCCATACGACATCACATTTTTATCCGAGCTTAGTTCAGATCATAATCCTATTGAAATCTCCTTCAAGTTCAACTACATTCTTCTCCCGGACAAAAGTAATATTAATACTAATTGGACACTGTTTACAATGTAAATGTTTTCTTTCAGTTTTTCTTTAAAGTGTGAACCCTTGCTGTGCTCAGTTTTCTTTCAAACTGCTACTTTGGATAATAAAATTAATTATTATCGTTCTTTTTATTTGCTTTCTTATTTTATAACCATTTTACACTCGCATATCACGTTTCCCGCCATTCTGATTTACAGTTCCTTCTTTATTCACATAATTATCAATTATGCTTAACTTTTGGACACCAGTGTATATAGACAAAATATTAAATTTCGAACTTAGCACTAAAACATGGCATATACTACATGCTTCTTTTATTGTTGCCATCTGCGTAAACTGTAGTGTTTCGAATGGGCTTGCAGTGAATGGATCAACTTTTAGTTAACTCTGGTACTGGTACTTCAATGATTACAGACAAATAAACTCGAAAATCACATATGACTTAGACTGTTGCATTTTGCTTACTTAATGCTGTAGCATTTTTTCCACGTGAAGAGATATAGCATTTCTGCTTCCATGGGAAAGGAATGTATATTCTATAACAAGTGCATAACAATAACCTATCATTCAAATTTGACAGCAGATAAGAAGTGCTGTGGATATTTATACCACATGCAATTAGTGTCTCTTTCTAATGAGAACAGCCTGTCACTCAAATCTGACAGCAGATAAGCAGTGCTGTGGATATTTATACCACATGCAATTAGTGTCTCGTTCTAATGAGAACAGCCTGTCACTCAAATCTGACAGCAGATAAGCAGTGCTGGGGATATTTATACCACATGCAATTAGTGTCTCGTTCTAATGAGAACAGCCTGTCACTCTAATCTGACAGCAGATAATTAGTTTCATGGATAATGAGACATCATGAAATGAGCGATTGTCTGTTCACCCTTCACAGATAGCAAAAATTACAGATAGGATATGGACTACGTCATGAGTTGCTGCATCGTGATAGGTGATAAACCATGGGATGATGAAGTATCTACTCCAATAAGAAGTAAGAGAAGATGACAGCGCTCCCCTTCTTGATGGATTTTCTTAAAGTGAGGTTTTTGGAGAAGAGAGAGAGATCTGCGAAGAGTTGTCAAGACGTCTTGTTTTTCTTGTCTGCTTGTAAAGTGACTGAACAGGTAGGAGATTTCGCCTGTTTACAAAGTGATCCCTATGTGGGTTCGTGTGTCCCGCCGTGTGATAATTAAGGTCTGCAGCAGACCTGGTGAAATACATTCGTCGCAAACTCGAGAACTCTGAAAATCTCCGACGTTGGAGTGAACAGATAATCAAATTGATCAATCGGTAAATCAAATTGATATATTTAATTATTATTTTTTTTTGTTTTGGTAAATAATATATTTACCCGGAGCTCTGTATATATATAACAGATGGACTGAAAAGTTCATAGGCTGACACATAGATGGCGCTACTAGTATTAAATCCATATGATTTTTTGTTAGCCCCAACCTTCAAATGACACGTGTATACATTTGACAGCTGTTGCACTATTACTATGTGAGTTATAGCATTTTTAGTGTTCACCACGTGCAGTCCACTCGGCTGACTGTCGATTGGACTCCGATGTGAAATGATGGAGCCACGTTTCATCCATTGTCACATATTGACGCAAAATTCTGATTTATTACGATTGAACGGCTCCAAACACTGCTTAGAATCATCCATTCGTTGTTGTTTTTGATCGATTGTGAGCTCGCGCGGCACCCATTTTGAACAGAGCTTTTGCATATCCAAATATTCCTTCACGATATGTCCAACATGTTCCTTTGATATCTTTAGGGTCTCAGCTATCTCATTCAACTTCACTTTACGGCTATCAGAAATTATGTTGTTGACTTTTTTGATGTTTTCGTCGGTAACAGCCTATTTGGGGCGTCCACTGCGTGCATCGTCCTCGGTGCTCCTTTCGCCTCGTTTAAATTTAGCAAACCCCTTCTCTATGGTTGATTTTCCTGGTGCAATGTTTATCAAGCCAAGCCTTGGCTTCAATAGTATTTTTTTTTCGCCAAAAAGCGATGCTTTATTAACACACGAAATTCCTTTTTATCCATTTTTTCAAACTAACAAAAGTTGCTTCACTAAAAATGCTATAACTCACATAATAATAGTGCAACAGCTGTCAAATTGATACACGTGTCTTTTGAAGGTTAGGGCTAACTAAAAATTATATGGATGTAATATTACTAGCGCCACCTATGTGTCAGGCTACAAACCTTTCAGCCCAACTGTTATATATAATGCTTGTAAATAAAAATTAATTTGTTCCCATGAACTTGAAAGTGGTCCACTTCTTGAAGCCGTTATAGGTCTAGTAGCATAGGCCGAGATGTTAACAGTACGAGCAAATAATTTAGCAATCAAGCAAAAACAAAAACAAAAAAATCAATAAAAGATACAGCCAAACGACATTTTCTCGGATACCCATTACGACTCATATTCTACCAGAACGGCTACCGAAAGAAGAAAAAAATCAATAACGATCAGATTTTCTCGAATTATCGCTTAATGGCAATTTAATTCGAGAGCTCCATGCTACATTTTCTAGGGTCGCACATGCAGTTTCATTTTCTCATCAAGAACTCGTTGTGGCGGTTTTTTGATGGTCACAAAATAAAACGGCGTTCTGTTCCCTATGGAATTAATGTAGTATTCTTTTTTTTTTTTTTCTTATTTTACCCCCACCCCTGGTGTTCATTGATGGTTTGCTTTTAGATGGGATTGAGGTTAAAGACCTTTTACCAGGAAAAAAGCAATTTATCTGCATTGAATGGAAGTTATTGAGGGAATTCATTAGCGCGAAATGCATCAAACGATAGTAAACAGTACAGTTACGGTTTCGGGTGGGTTATGGTTTCGAATATTTAATCACAAAACAACAACCGTTTCCTTACACCACAATTTAAAGATACATTATATCTATAAATGGAGAATTATACTTAAGTCAAGAATTCTAGTTGGCGAATCTTAATTACATAATTAATGAGGTTAATGAAATATGTATTTTTTAATAATGTATTTTTTTTTATTTTGTAATATTACTATACTTGTTGAGTAGTTTGATATAACTTATAATCAGTTTTATTAAATTAAAACTACTTCACTTTGAAATCACTTAATAACTTTTTGAAGGTTGTTATTTTTTTGCATCTGAACTTTAATGATTGAGGCATATTCTACAGGTGTATATGCATTAAAAGAGATCTACAAAAAGCAACTTTCCTATAACATCAGTTAATTTTTTAATAGTTTATTAACCTTTTTTTTAATAGTTAGTAAATTTTTCTCCTAAAACAAAAACGCTAAAATTTATAGCGAAACAAATAGCGGTATAAAGAGTTCAAACGGCTTTACTGAAAAAATTTGACATGAATGAAAAATCAATTTTCTATTACAACGACGCAATGTATCAAATATAATTATTTTTTGACATGAAGATCTTTTAATAAGAACAGTGACTCTAAAATTCAACACAATGCATTAATATTTAAAAATTAAACCATCTTTTCCATATTTTGTCAACAAATCCAAACTTGACATAATTGATATAACTACAATATTCATCAAAATGTAAAACAACTATTAAAAAAAAACTTGTTTTTATCTTTAGCTGAAAATACAGAGGTACAAGCGTGACATTGAAATAAGTATTTATTTCTCAAACAATTCATAGAAAATCTGTTGTTAAAAAGTTAAGAAATGTTTTTAAAAAATATTTAAAGAAAAAACAGTTATTGTCGATTTTATAGAGAGATGAAACTTAGAAACCCTGAATCCCATATTTTGTATTGATAAATAAAAATTTTCACTTAAAGAAATGCATCATACTGCTGTGTCCAAAAATTAAGACCCATTTTCAATTTAAATTTCGCGGGCATACGGTATTTCACTTTTTTTTTTTTCGTTGTTCGCACTGTCCTTGACATTTGTGTGAAATTTCACGTCAAAATATTCATTAGTGTTTGAGGTACGCTGGGTTTTGTGAGATGCTAAAACTGATTCCGGCGATTTTTGAAATGTCTGAATCAATTGAGCAAAGAACTTGCATTCAATTTTGTTTGTTGCAGAAGGCATAAGGTGAGCATTCCTATATCGGAAAAAAATGTTTACGAGTGGTATAAACAGTTCAAAGAAGGCAGAGAACGCGCTGAAGACAAAGAGTCCTCTGGTCGACCCTTAACCTCAACCGACGAAGTTCACGTCCAAAAAATTAAAGATTGGGCGCTTGTAAACCGTCGATTTACAATTATAGACCTTGCTGATGATATTGAAATTTCAAAATTCCATTTTAAAAGATGTTTTGGACCTCAAACGCGTCAAATCTTGATTGCTACCGAAAACACTGAATGCGCCAGCTCACACTGTATTGATTCTTCGTGACTTTTTTTGCCAAAAATGAAACCCATATCGTTTCACAATCACCGTATTCACTTAATTTAGCATCGTGCTACTTCTGGTCATTCCCTAAACTCATAAGACCACTCCGAGGACACTGTTTTGAGTCAATTGAAGAGACATTTCAAAAATCGGCGAATTCAGTTTTAGCGTCTCACAAACCCAGGCGTAACTCAAACACTAATGAATATTTTGACGTCACATTTCACACAGATGTCAAGGGCAGTGCTAACAACCTAAAAAAGAAAACAATATATAAATACCATGTGCCCGGGAAATTTAAATTGAAAACTGATTTTATTTTTTGGACACAATAGTATCTGAAAAATCAGACATGAAAAAGTAATGGCTGGCGAGAAGCTAACTACTCTTATGAAAAAAAAAAAAAAAATTGTTAAAAGTTCTATGTTGTTAAAAGCGGATAATATTTTTAAAAATATGGATTTTTTTCTGTGATATAATATTAAATGAATTTTAAAAAGTAGCAATTGTAGCAAGTATACATTGTAAACATTTTGCACAATATACGCTCATAATATACAGAATATGTGATTAAACATTCTTAGTAAAACACATGTAGCACAAACAGTTACATTGCATCATTACAGGATTCGATACATTTGCATTATTTATATTTTTAAAACAAAGAAATTGAATTTTTTTTAAATGTTAAATTCATCTTCTTAAATAGGCATTACAAAAAGCATTCGCCTGCTTGACTTTTTAAAGAAAAATTTAAGAAAATATAGCTGTAGAAAATTAGATAAAAAAAATATAAAAAAATTAAATAGAAAATTACCCTGTATTGCTCATAATCTAATTTTTTCAATTATATTCCTGCGCTACATCATTTTAAAACATTTAAAAAAAATGTAAAAAATAGAAGAAGAATAATTTGAAGCAGAGTGATCCCTTTCGGAATTATCTTGCACTATCAAGTTCTAGAGCTCGGTTGATTCACAATGTCTTCTTCATTTATGAAGCTGTCACCACTGGTGCTCATCCCAATACAGCCAGTCACTGAATTCCATCCTGTTTGTCCATTCGCTTTGATCTGAAAAGCATTTGGTAATTGATTTCATGGTACGTGTACAATTAATTCAGGAAGAGTCAACAAAAAAAAAAAAAAAAGACAATCGATATTCGAAAAATAAGTTTATCGATTCAGAGT